>QNGE01002709.1:76782-105519 GCA_008508345.1 Paragonimus westermani
AATGACCTGGCGTAGGGAAATGAAGTCGTTCACGAAGAGGTTGGTCACTGTGGGTCGTGTTCGTCTTCCGGGCTGGGGCCCTCGCGACTCCGAGAGTCGGTTGTTGGAGACTCTAGGTGAGATGGCGGCTAATCGAGCTCAGTGGCGTGAATGTTGTCGTTGTTTGTCCGAGTTGTCTGTGAAGTGAGTGCATTTAATGACGCGAGGCAGTGAAATCCGTAAGAAAGCTGTCTCGCTGATGACGCCTTATTCTCACTTGCAGCTCGGTTGTTTGTTTGCAGGGTGTAGGCACCTTGATGTTGAATGTTTGAATATGGACGTAGTCATTTTCAGTAGTTGAATCCCTTCCCGTCCCCTCCTTTTTCGTTCCCTCTTTCTATATAGGGTTTGCTTCTTCTTCGTGGTTGTGTGGCAGTTAAGCATTAGTGTGAACCACTGATGTATTGCTGTCTATGATGATGCTGATCTTGTTAGCTTCTGCGATCATGAAACACCTCGAATCTTGATACCTCGGGTGCTTTCTTTGCAATCTTTCCAAAACCGTCCTGTTCACCGACGAAGGTCGGCGAGTCTCAACTTGTACGCCCCGCTTCTCTGGCTTCCTCTGTTAGGAGGCGCATCTCCTAACGAGACAGCCATGACACATCACGCCACATCGATCGACTGGCCCAGCTCGGATTCTGTGGACGTGGGTGGTGGTATGGTCCCACTCAGCCAATCAAATTGTAGGTGTGCGGCCGAACGCCTGTGCACTGCCTGGTCAGTGTATTTTTCTCGCGGCTGCCC
Organism: Paragonimus westermani; assembly: GCA_008508345.1. Taxonomy (NCBI): domain Eukaryota; kingdom Metazoa; phylum Platyhelminthes; class Trematoda; order Plagiorchiida; family Troglotrematidae; genus Paragonimus; species Paragonimus westermani. Next base: position 77,569 of record QNGE01002709.1, read on the forward strand.
TCTGGTACCCCCTGTAACGTGATTTGTTCTGACTCCCTGGCTGCCATCTATGACTGTCTCAATTGATTCGTTTCGTGTCTGTCGCCCGTCTATGGTAATAGTTTGTCCTATAAATCTAGAGCTTCTGTGGTCTAAGTTTTGTCTCGCTCGTCCAATAAACAGTACAGCCGCGTCTTTTCTGATCTCTCGTTTTTGGGGGTCAAGAGACTGAGCGCGTACCAAAGGGGACGATCCAATACTCTCTTATCTCTCGCAGTAACTTTTTAATGTTCACTAAACGCATCAGACATAGTAGCGTTATGATCATTCACTTGCTGATTGTACATCGTATGGTTTTAGCTTGTTGCTTGGCCGGCTCTTGATTATGAGTAGTTTGGTGAGGCTGTGTTACCAGATAGACAGCTTGTGACCCTATAGATTGTGCGAACATTTGTTACCCCACCTATTGGTCCAGTCAGCTAACTACCGCCGGTAGCAGCAGACCTTTATCGTCACCTTCCTCATATATCCAAAGTCTCAGACCGCCCGTAAACTAAGTTGCCTGAACGCACGATTGTTCCCATGATACAAAAGACATCCTTTAAGGATGTGTCAGAACCCCAACCGGTGGACCATAGCGATAGCGTTCACGACGGCCTGGATCGATTCCATGATTGCGCGGAAGACCAGTTCGCAAAGAAAAACACGCAGCTTTCTAAATATACAGGTGTTGGATCGGAATCGGACAGGCAGTCTCACGCTTACACGCCCACGCAATCACGCGTCCTAAGTTATGCTACAAATTAACCAATCACGTGTACTAGTGCTTGCCGATTCGTCAGTTAGTTATTGATCGCTTGTCTTTGTTTATTCATTCTTTATATGCCTGTACCACGTAACCAATCGATACACTTTGTACTTGAGTCTTACCAACTCGTTCCTCTTACCCGTGCGGGACGATTTAACAGTTGGCGACGGAGATGACCGAAACAGCATTATTGGAATTATTTCAGCAGCAACAACAGGATCAGACTGAACAGCAAGCCTTTTTGGAGCAGCAGCAGACGAACGCTAAAATGTTTGAGTCACTCACAGCACAACTAACCGCCCTGACTACGTCACGTACAGCCGCCACTTCGACACCGAAACTGAAGGAGACCTTGGCCACCAGCATTCATGAGTTTAATTATGATCCAGATAATGGCGTGACATTTTCATCTTGGTATCAGCGTTATGAAGACATTTTCCTAGTTGATGCAGCCGCGTTGGACGAATTCGCCAAAGTACGCCTTTTAATGCAGAAATTAGGTGCAGCTGAACATGCACAATATTGCAACTATATTCTTCCACAAAAATCTCGTGACTTCACTTTGAAAGACACTGTTTCAAAGCTTTGTTCTATTTTTGGTGAAAGGACATCTGCGTTTAGCATTCGATACAACTGTCTGAAAATCTCTCGACACGCTACACAAGACATCGTGACGTACGCTGGTAGGGTAAACCGAGAGTGTGAACGTTTCCAGTTAAAACAGATATCGGACTCACAATTCAAAGCTTTGATATTTGTTGCCGGGTTGACATCTTCAGAGGATGCTGATATACGAACGCGTCTTTCAGCAAAACTGGATTCGTGTAGACTTCTCAGCTCAGGATTTCACGGCAGAATACTTGCGCCTAGTGAATCTTAAGCACGACTCACAAATGTTGCAATCGACCTCATCTCCCACTGACATAGCATCAGTTGACCGAGTTATAAGACACAATCGTCCATCATACGTTTGTCGTGACGCACCTTTTCGTATTCAGCCGCCACGAGGACGAACAACTGACCAGAAGCATCTCCTTGAGTACTTTGTTTATCTCCAAACGATGTGCTCAGGAAGGTCAAAACCAAGTACTTACAAGTCATCCGGCTCCCTTAGAATGTGATGATTCTCCGGTAGTCCCACTGCACTTTCATTCAATCGCTCGTTAGTAGAGGGTAGGGTGGGAAATAGAAGCAGTCACGTAACGCTCATTCACAAAGGTGGGGAGCGTAATAATGCTGCAACCCGTCTTGCTATTGTGTTGTTCACAATCTAAAAAGCCTTAGACAACGTAGCAAACGACCATGTTCGGCATCACTTTCGGGCACACATTTTATTCGCCCCCAAGCAACACGGGTTCAGTTCAGGCTATTCATGCACCGCTAATTTACCGTTCGCCTGCAATTCCTGGACGAAGGCGACAGATTCCGGCCAGGGCGTAGTCAACTTACATCTAGATATCACGAAAGCATTTGATAGGATCAATCACTAAGTTCTTCTGGCTAAGGCTTTCCTGTGGAATTACTATAAGATTGAGGCTGGCTGGAGGACTGCCTGTCTAAAAGATCGCACAGTGTCAGAGCTCACAGTGAGTACTTCAGCATTCACTCATCACCTGACTGTACCACAGAGCTAACTACTAAGCTCATTACTATTCTTTATATATATATATATATATATATATATATATATATCAACCACACCACTCTCTATGCATTTGAGTGCTTGATATTCGCAGATGGTATGAGAATCTAGTCTCCCGCATACGCCTCAACAGATGGAGATTCACCTCAATCAGACCTCGGCAGAATTTATGAACGGTCTGTGGAAAAGCCGGCTGCCATTCAACATAAGCAAACACACGGTTCTCCATGTTCACCAAGGGAACGTATGACATGTCTAGTGCCCCTCTACTAAATGAATTACAACAGTGCCATCTCAGAAGACTGAAATGTTTCTAGCAACACATCTGCACTGACGCACACAGCCAATGGCGTGATCCGCCGAGTTGAATGGCATCTGGGCCGTCTGCACCGGATCTATTTCCAGTCTTCTTCGTAATCTAGTGACGTCCTAACTGGAATTGAATAAATAGGCCTATTCACCCTACCTAGCCCAAAACACCAGGCTAACTGAACACCAAACGAACCGTAGAACTGCGGGCACTCTATAGCATGAAACTAGGGTAGCTGGACACGTTCAGCCTTGAGCATCGTCGTTTCCTGTTTGACAAGATTCAACCCAACCCAATTTATCCCTGAATCGTCTGTTGCAAATCAGCGATGAGGCTATTCCCACGGGAAACTCCCTAAAGCCTAAAGGGCAACACACCAAGCTGTTATAAGAACAACTCTTCTTCTGTCCGGGCATTATGCTGTTGAAATGTTCAAAGCGCGTACCCCTGTCGAAGCACATTGGCAATTTTTGTTATCCGCAAACTATGTTTTGTCTGTTGTACTAGTTCCGTCAGTGTACAAAAGATCATATTGCTGTGAACCATTTTAGTTGTCCACCCTCTCTCTCCGAGACCCCATACACACCTTCTTATAGCCAAGTAACTGATTTGCACACACTCTTATTTCAGCACACTTGAGTTCCTCTATTGTTGACCCAACCTAAATCCACGCTGCTTCCGTGTGATACCCAATTCATAATCTCGGAATGCCTGTGCGTCCATGCTACCAAACTCTGCGATACTTTTCGAGTGGCCTGATCTCTTCCGTGCATAGTTTTATTTTACTGTGCTCATTTTTATTGGGGTATTTGATGACAACCAAGACGAGCACTGTAGTGTTCGGATCTCATGTCTATCATGTGACCTGAGTCACATGAAAATTATTTCATGTGTTGCATTAGCGCCTTGGACTGTAGACGTACGTACGTCTGGTTTCAAGCACATGCTATGTATACATGTATATCTACGTAGGGTTAACTACAGGTAATGCCATAACATACCCACTTTCGTCTACTCATTACCGAGGCTACATACATTGGTGTTTATGGCCAATAACACTCGAGAATGGACCCCCAGTTCTCCCGCTTCCATTTGTTCACCAGAATTGTGGGGCTTCATCGCTGACCTCGTCAGAACGAACTTGAATCCACTGCATAAAATGGAATAATGCGTCCTGAATACTAAAATAACAAGCAGGTGGTGATGATGAGCGTGTAGATATGAAAGCTAAACCGACAGGATAAGTATTATTGAGAGTGGACCATCAGCTGTCACGCTCCTATTGGTCGACCAAATTGATGGTATTCTGCAGGGTTTTTCTAATTTTCGCTTAGCTCGTTGTCCAAGGGGGTGAAAGTTATCTATGTTCCAGACACGGCACGTGAAGACCGTCGGACCAAGTCCAGTTGGCACAGTTAGAATACAAACCGAATTTTCAGAGTAGACAACACTGTGCTAGAACAAACAGGTGTAGATTACACGAAAACGCAGTGTACTCTATATTGACCAATCCGAGAGTGATTTAGGGATGAATTACGTTTTTGACACTCGGATTCTGTAATGATGTAGTGCGTACGTGCATTAACGTAACGAGTTCCGGGGTATGCATGTGAAGTTTTTCTTGGTTTTGTTCACTAACAGCGCGTTACTTTTGTACAACAACGTTCTTACGTCACCTTTGCATGCTGTTCTTACTGGCTAGAAATGAACTCAAAATACAACAATCTTTTTGCATGCACACCAATCTGTTTTTCTACCAGCGGCGCGGTCGCTTGACGATACTTCACGGAATTCCTACCCATTGTTTCGCTCCGCTGTACTACGAACATCATCGTAACACCGATTGCGCTTCGTCCGGCCACGGTAACTCCGGAATATCCTTGTCTCCCAGATAGTGGTGATTTGGAGTATAGCGGTGGTCATCGTGGACCCCTACTGTGAGCTAGACTTTTATTACCGTAGCTTGCTGAAACTCTTGTGACCATCCTGTTGCATTCGTTCATTTTGCTATCACTCATAATCTAGTGAAGTACGCTTGTATTTACTCAGACTATTCAGGACCTCGTTCTTGACCACTACGTATACAATGAATTCCGGACGTGGAATAAGAATGGGACTAACTGGGGAGAAAAAACGTGTATATTATAGATAGTTACGGTAAGTCTCGTCCAACGCTGAACCACAATGATACGCGGAAGTAGCCAGAGGAGTTGAAGACCCGACTGTCGAGCACGAGAACAAGCCGGAGGCGTCTATGGTGCCATTGGCATATATAGGCCACATAACATGAAAGCAAACGAAAGAGATCGCATGCAGCAAGCAGACAGTGGGCAAAAATCTTCACGATCCAGTGTACGGTTAGAACTAGGTTTCTGGGAGGAGTTTTACACACCGTGCAGCAGGCAGACCGGGTTTCCCTCCTGGTCATCACACAGCCATCCTTCAGAAGGATACTGCAAGTGGATCCTCTCGATATGTGTAGGGACCAACTATGGCTGAACACCCTTGTCCTGACCAAGTTCATGCTGCACCAGCCTGCGGATGGTGCTGCAATTCTCAGACACGTAGGTGGAGGAGTACCAATGCCAACAGTCCCTAGCGAGCTCCCACCCGAGTGTTCTCTCCTACGGCGTCGAAGCGAATGAGGGGAATTGAAATGTTTACACGTCGATGTTCTGGAAACGGCCATTGAGGTTACACTTTGGTGCTAGAGCTCAAAAATCGGGGCAATTCAGCGCGTGACCAAGTAACCAAAAACCGAAGGCAAAACGGATCGGTTTGGGTATATACACAAACGACAAACTCTCCCGGCGAACGTAGTTGACGTTAACGGGCGTCGCAAAGCCCTCATCGTACTTTCAAAACGGTTAGTATTTTTTTCGATTTTGTAAGATTTCTTGCGATCTTTCATAGAGCAGGAACAGAGCAAGGTATAACGATTCCTAGTCGGTTGCAAGACGCTCAGGCCATCGCACCCTACGGCCCGGACCTGTCACAGTAGTTGCTGGCGTCGTCAACGAAGTTGTGAGGATTTTGAGGACGACGAGCTCGGGTGGGGCTGTTCAGAATCAGCGGCCGGCTTGGCTGCGCACTGCGGGACATTAAAGTCTCCGTCTATCTTTCGAAAGAGGAAAGTTTCAAATGGTCGATGTCACCCATGTCCCGAATACCCTAACGATCTAATAGGTGGAAACGATCCTTCCGCTAAGGTAACTTGAGAGGACCTTCGTAAGGTCGCTCCGGTGGGCCACGTGAACCATACACGCGAAAACATACGTGCGTGTAGTCGTGGAAGTCTTTAGGGATAAACACTAGTGGACCCAAACAGTAAATGGAAACTCAGGTGTGAATAGGGAGTCGAGGTCTGGTAGAAAGAAAAACAAATAACTCACAATAGTACGTGGAGGCACGTTGGTTTAGTCTTACACTACACCAAATGAGGATTCTCACTGATACTACTTGTCGTGTGTCCCCCAGATAGTCTCGATGTCACGACCGAGATAATTCCAACGACAGATGAATAAATTTGCCGAACTAAACGGTTGGTTCCAATGAAGCCTAATTCTTCAAAAGATTTGTACGCCACCGACCTTGAACGCGAACAGCAAGCAGAACTCGCAAACTCGGAAGTGTAATATTTGGCTTATTGATTACCCTGTGTATCGATTAACCTCGTTCATACATCATGTGTACATGCGAGGTTGAAGACGATGAAAAGGCTTGAATAACAAAAAAACACATGAAGTAGAAAATAGTGTACAAGACGCTACAGAACTCCTCCACCAGAGCGTTTGTGGGTTGAAAACACGATGAGAGAATGGCAGTGAGGAGAAAACAAACCAAACGCTCGATGGTCATAACATGTTCTGTAGTCTGTTAGACGTTCCGGCCAATGTACAGATCGCCCTCTACGTGCGGTACGTTGTTCAGGGTAAAAAGTGGGCTGAGCTGCAGGGGAGTGTAATACTGTTGGGGGTGGAGAGGGGTTGCTCTCAGTCAACGTCGGTTCAGGTGGGTCAACACCTTGTTCTGTATAGGCTGGTTTCAGCCTATCAATGGCTACCGATTCACTTCGTCCAGACTTTTCAATAATGAAGAATTTCTCGACCCGTTTAACCACTTTAAAGGGGCCGAGGTATCGTGGATATAACGGTTTCTCGGTGGCGTCTCGGCGCATAAACACAAATTTGTGTGTGAACAAATCTGGAGATTTTTGTTCTCGGCGCCAATGTTTACGGGCCGGTGTGAAAGGAAAGCTGGACATTTGCTGTCGTAAACGTGGAATGTAGTCCGTGCCTGGGTGTGGATGAGTCGAGGGTTGAATCAGTTCTCCTGGGAGATGCAAGTTGGTACCGTAAACTAACTCAGATGTAGCACAGTCAACGTCCACTTTAACGGTAGACCGGATTCCATAGAGTGAGTGGTAAACGTTTACTCCACTTCGTTGCGTCGGACTGAGCGGTTTTCGAAGCTTCCAGTTGTCGGTGAAAACGTTAGACTAAACCGTTAGCACAATGGTGATATGATGTCGTCTTGATGTGCGAGCAACCCAGTAACTGCGTTAAATTGCGAAAAAGAGAAGACTGGAACTGGGTGCCTCGATCCCTAGTGATTGTAAATGGCACATCCAAATTAGCGATCCAGCGTTCTGAGAAAATTTTAGCGACTGTTCCTGCTGAAATATCTCTGATGGTCACAGCTAAAGGCCAACGGGTAAAACGGTCGATTGCAGTTAGTATATGCGTGCAATCGTTGGAGGGTGGTGTCGGGCCAGCGATGTCAAGATGCACACAGGAGAACCGAGCGTCTGGTTGGAAGAAGGTGCCCGGTGTGGTAATCGTATGATTGTGCACTTTACTCCTTCGGCACTCTAGACATTGTTGTGATCAAAGGCGAACGTCCTTGTTCATAGAGGGCCAAACAAAGCGTTGTGCAATCAATTTTAGTGTGCCGCGTTTCCCGGGATGAGATAAACAATGGAAATGATTGAAAACAGTGCGTCGGTAAGAAAGTGGAACGAAAGGTCTGGGTGTACCCGTTGAAGTATCACACAAGATGTCGCCAGCTCGCGTCGGTAAAGGGATGGTAGACAAGTTCAAGGACTTACAGATGGAAACGTCCTTCCTGTCCTCACTGCACTGCTGGACTGTGGCCATTTGAGACAAATCGAAGGAAGGAGGTGATTAGACTGAGTCGACATCAGGTCGTGATAATGTGTCAGCTACGATATTGGCGTCACCACGCAGGTGTCGGATGTCTGTAGTGAATTGTGAGATGTAGTCCAAATGTGTGATTTCGCGCGGAGAGTACCGATCAGGTTTAGCATGAAAACAAATGCTAAAGGCTTGTGATCGGTTTGCACAACGAAATGCCGCCCTTCCAAAGGATGCCGAATATAACGGATCGCCAAATAAATGGTCAGCAATTCACGTCCAAATGTGCTGTACTTAGCCTGTGCTGGTTGCATCTTTTGCGAGAAAAAGGCCAGGGGTTGCTGTTCACCATTCACAGACTGTTCCAGGACTGCGCCGACGGCAGCGTTTGATGCATCTGTGGTGAGAATGAGACGAGCGTTTGGATCGCAAGTGATGATGCACAGTTTTGTGGTATGACATAAGGCTTCCTTTGCAGATCTCGCTAACTCGGAAGTGTAATATTTAACTTATTGATTACCCTGTGTACCGATTAACCTTGTTTATACATCATGCGTACATGCGTGGTTGAAGAAGATGAAAAGGCTTGAATAACAATGAAAAACATGAAGTGGAAAATGTGTACTAGTAGCTACAACACCTTCTTACCTCGTTCTCGTGTGTCCGTGTCACGGAGGCGGGAGTACGCGAAGCAAACTGCTTGGCGTAAAAAGCATCATATCGCAATGTCTCTGGCTGACAAACGGTTATCACAGGGACGACGCAGCGTTTGTCCGTAGAGGAAGTTGACAGTGAAGTCGTAGAGGTCCGCCTTGGGGACTGTGTGGATGCCGTGCTAAATTCTTGGTTGATCTTCTGTCCCACGGATTGCATCGACAGCGACAGGGGTTGCTTCCAGCTGACGGTGAAGGCGTTCAACCATACCTTTCTCGGCCGGGTAGTTCGCCGTAATCCGCGTGTGATTACATCCGAGCGCGTTCAGCGTTTCCACAAACGAACCGCTTCGGAATGAAGAGCGGCGGTCTGTTGCAACCGCGGCTGGGCAGCTGTGTGACGCTACCTAGCGCTTAACAAATGCACATGTTACGGTTTTTGAGCGGACGTCTGGTATAAGGACGACCTCTAGCCATCGTGTGAATGGTCCACCACCGTCAAGATATAAGCAATGCCATTGGAAGGTGGTGAATGACCCAATATATCGGTACGGAGGTGTGCAAGTAGGGATTTGATCGAGAGATGATGGCCAATCTTGCTGGAGTTGTCTCGAAGTCCGTGAGCACTACCATGAGCCTAATTCAATTCTTTTTTGTAACTGGGTTATTTTTTCAAGTTTTACGATGATTCCTCATGTATATTATCAACCGCGCTGTTAAGTGTCCGCTTGTAAAAATTTGTCGGTTGAGCTCTAATTTGCTTTACTTTTGAGCGTGCAACTTTCCAATCTTACGATCCGTTTGAATACAGTAGTCATGGGGGCAAAAATTACAATATGAATTCATTTAGCACACTCACCCGTCAGGAACGTGCGATTTACATGAAAACGAAATCGGTAAGACTTAGATGAAAAGAGTAAACCTACAAATTGGGCTGAAACGTGGTTGTTACTCACGATCAAATCCACGACAAACAAAGGTTGACAGTCAGCTACTTTTGTGCTTATAGAGCCGACTGTCAACAGCCGATCAACAATGCTTCGGTATACTTGAGAATTTGTGGACCGTCAGTATCCATCAAACCCATAAACGAAGATGCGATATTGACACTGTGACCTAAGGTCTGTAAGTGCTTTGCAACGGATGAAGCAAATTTCCGTCCTCCCTGAGTCACCCACTGGCGATTGAGTCAGCATCGTTTGAAAGTGAAGTAAAACTACTCTTGCGGTAAATGCAACTGTAAAAGTGCCCGAGAAAGCTGTTTGCATCAAACAATCCATCAAAGTTGCCAGCCTGCTGAACAACTTTTCAGAGATATTCAGATCTGCGTTGAAACGTGAGTATATTTCAAGAGAACTCCTCCTGCTTCCATAAACTACCGGGGTGTCAGCGTAATTTCCAGTCGTTCTAGTATGGTTCCATTCATGGCGTTAACACTCGACCAACAATCAGGCCTTCATGACATGAGGATTGAACTGTTGTAGATGAAATGTTGCGAGTGAGAATCAGTGTTGTCGTCGGAGAAATAACGAACCACCGGGTAAGTTAGCATTAATTTGTGTACAAATGGCATGCTACACTCGAGCATATTCAATAAGCGACGACAAAACAGTGCGCGAATGGTCATTTACAGTGTGGGGCACGTGACCCTTGTTTACAACATACCGTGTGTACCGTAAGTAGAACCAAAAAAGTGATGTCGTCAGGTGCAATCAGTTTTGAGAACGAACGCTCTTCTACCGGTTTCTGCCCGCAAAACTATCAAGGAAAGAGACGGAATATGTAATTCACACAGGTAACTAACTCACAAACGTGGTAGTACAGCTTTCACTACAATCCACTCCGACGTTTAGTGTGAGATACAATGAAGATGCAGTGTAGTCGGGAATTGCAATTTCTATATATCTCCCGAACCATGCCAAATTTAAGGTCTCTGAGAGGTGAGATTGTGTATTCCACCAAGAAAATTCCGACGAGAGAATTTTCAGAACACTAAATCGACTACGATGTCCACTGTAATGCAGCTATCGGATAAAAGCGGAACAATTTTCTAACTAACCCTAAGTAGACACTCCTTGAAGTTAGGAAGGTAATATTGTAGGTTTGAGTGCGGCAGTCTCTCATTTTCTGCACGAGTGCCTTATCGGTTTTATACCCTTCTTGTGGCAGTTGTTACGACAGTACCGGCAGATCAGTTCAAATAATTGCTTACCAGACATCACTTCCGAGTAAACTTTTCGATGAACACCCCTCCCAAGAAATGGCAAAACATAATCCATGGCGCTAACATGCTGCATAACAAAAAACCCAATGTCAGGAGTTTCTCCGGCAGTTACAGTATCATCACTCTCTATGCAAAGCTAATTTTGTAACAATAATTGTTGTTATTCCAAGCAAAATCTGCCCTAATTTCCTAGCCGTCCTCCAGTGTGTGTGGTGTTACGCACTTTTGTCTATCCTTTAGATCTTGAGGACTGCATGAGCCCTGGATACCAGGAAACATCCTAACTCGACTGCCTTCATCATCTCATAACGTTCACTTCCTCATTCAGTAAAAGTGTAGTGAGAGGACTATTCATCTACTCTTGAGGCTTTAAAAAAATTCTGACATGCACATCGACTATTGTTAACTCTCCGTTAACGCTATAGCCCTCCATAGGATAGGCATCCGAAATCAAGCCCCTTTTCAGACATTTCAGGAACAACTCATCCGCAGTTCAAAGACCTCCTGGAATCGCAACGCATCTATTGAGCCACTCAACTTAAAAAGAAACAATTACAACGAACTTTAGCAACGAACTCACTATAGCTAAATGATTCGGTAGGGGCAGGTTTTACAACCCGACCAAGTATTCAGGTATCGTGAGTTGATGTAAGAGAGCATGAACGATGAATGGATTTAGATGGACCAGTGTCTGCCAGTAGAAGATTGTGAGGAAAAACAGCTTGTGATGGGCACCAGCAAATAATAATGTTGAATATTTGTTTGAACACTAATGGACTTATATTGGAATGCCGTATATGCGAACCTATCTGGCCGTGTTTATCGTCTTGAAAATGGACACAATATCCCCGGAGCTTGATCGGCGCACAGCTGTTCTGCTGGTAGATTTTGATGCGCCGCACAATTGTTCCAAGCATGTCTCGTATTTTAGTCGTTTAGTTACACAGTGGGCAGCAGAGTAAAAGAAATTGGTCCAACTAGTTCACTACCTTCGCTGCAATGGAACGACTCTTGGCCCGCGATTTCGTCAACCAGTAGAACGAGCTTCCGTTTGGTTCCACACGCCGCATTCTTGTAGCAATGTAGCACTTCTATCAAAGTTAAACTTTGCAGCACTCGTAATCTGCCCCTGCTCCTTCTAAGCGCCCTACTCGAACGAAAGTCTTATAGGATGTTCCCGTTTATTGTCTTTCGGGGCAACAGACACCCGGTGAATGGAAATGGGAGCAGAATGACCTGGTGTCAGCCAGTTTAGTTCTCCGGGTACAATTTGCTTAGCTACCACTGAAACCGATTGGACTTTAATTCGGCCTAACCGTAACCTTCTCATCACATAGCTTCGTTTACTCACGGGGTGGGGTATATTGAACGTAACGTTTCACTTGTTTCAATTTTTACCAGCATTCCGCAATCAGTGCTGAGTTCAGTAACTGGTAGATATATACCAACACATCTCATCATTCAGTGACCGATGATGTTCAATTTAGCCTTCAATTTTCATTTGCACTGTACCTAGTGTAACTGTGACTGGACTGATAATGATAGTAATATATCTTTTTCAACGCATACGAAAGTAGCGTGCTGGGATATGCGCGAAACTGGCAGATAATTACGGACGATACAAAAGTATTGGAAAGAACCACAAGCGTGAAACCTGCTAACAATGACGGTGCAATCAGAAAGACAATGGTTGTAGTCTACAAAACTTTGAAGCGGGCAGCAGGGAAGAAGACAGGAGGTTTGTTATACAGATTCAGTCCCAAATATGTTACGGTAGCTACATGCGTTTCAATGTTTCATGTATTTCCAGGTAACTCCGGGGGTATTCGCTGTGTAACAAGCGGGCTGGCCGCTTACGGACTAACCGTGGGGCAACATAGTTGCACCAGGAGACAGCGGTCTTTCGAATTACGAGCTCCAACAACAGTCTTGTAAAAGGAGACAGCACGAACAATTATCAGCCAAAGGCCAAGTAGGCCATATGCAAGACTTACACAAACAAAAACAAAAACGTCGCCAACAGCAAACCAACACGCTCCAGTACATAATTTAAATTCAAACCGTGCGTAGTTGTTTCGGTCGCACGTTACAAACCAAGTGTATCTTCAAGGTGTTTCGCCTTTACTTGATATAAATAAAGTCGGAAAATTGCCGGTTCATGCGAAGGGAAAATGGAAATCCAAAAGTCCGGCAGACGACTGAACAGACTTCAACGTAGAAATTCGTCGAATGCAGAAACCATCCAAAAATGACAATCTCGCAAATGACTCTGTCAATATAGAGCTTTATGCATCCATTTGCCGCGGGAGTTTTCCTTTTACAATGATTGCTCGTGGGGTCAAGAAAAACGACGTGATCTCACGTGGTAAATGAGGAAATAGATAATGATAGCATTTACTATGACAAACATTGTGTGTGCAAATATTTCACGAGTTATGTGCGATATCAATATTTTTGCGTTCAATAGTAGGCACGTAACGTCGCCAACTAGATCTTATAGTGTTTCACGACAATTGAGCAACCAAAAGCCAACCCTAGAATGACTGTCACACGTTGATAAGAGCTCCGTACGGCTAAGGACGTCAAGTTACCTCATAAGAACGGTGGTTGAACTCAAGTCCACATTTCATAGCACAGAAATTTTTTTTAGGTGATTGACAGGGAGGACTGAAGACAGGGAAAGGAACAAATGGGGTGAACGGCGGTTTCGGTGCGATCATGCACACTATACGGGGTAAGTAATTTCTTTGCAGTTTCTTAGGTTTTTTTGTATGGTAGTAAGTAACATGTCAGTATCGACTACCATTAATCATGGTCCGAAGGCTTATAAGCCTTATCCCAGTAGTTATGCGGATAAACAGATTATGACTATCGGCATTGTTACAACATAGAACCACGTTAAACTGCGAGCCCTGACACGTAGTCGGCCCAGAGTAGGATGAGAACACGTGACGGCAATAGCGCAAAGCTTTATCGAGCACGAGTGACTGAAATCATAATAATCATAATACAGATAGGACAAGCAGACACCCAATCGACTGTGTGGATAACGGGATTGGTTCGTTTGGGGCCGGGGTGAGAGAGGGATACACGCATGCACAGGTAGACAGGTGACTTGAGGACAACAGTAGGCGCAGACTCCACAGACACATACACATATGTGGGAAAAGTGTACATGTGGAGTATAAGCCTCGATATTTTCTATATGCATACTTCAAGTTGGGCTGATACAATGTCATTTTGTTGGATTTTCTAATAAACACCGTCCGAAGCGAACTGCCGACGTAGGTGGCACCTGTTAGCCTGTTCCGAGTTTCATTATCTCCCCAGCGATAGTTAGTTCGAACCTTGTTCTACTGCTGTAGTGTTTTGATCGCGCGTGCTGCGGTTAATCCGACTACGACGGTTGTTAGTCAACTTTCGGGCTGAGTGAATTTTTTCGGAACAATTCCGTGATTCTTAGCTGTTCCGCCGCCAATACACGCCCTTCAGAGTGGGCATCAACGAGGGAAACTCACACAGAAGAAAGAAAATCGAAGGTGCTATGACTTTCCATTGATGTGGGAACTTGGTGGAACATCTTGAAATGACAGTCGACGCACTAGTTAGTTCGAACAAGCATCTAATTACATACGGTCCTGAATCAAAAATTCGGTTATGTCTCCACAACCATGCAGAACAGAGCGCTCCCCTGAGAAAACGATGGTTTTCTTTTCGAAACATTCGAACAACGTAATTTCACACTGGAAGAAAATAAGTGAAGCCAAACGGTTCACCATATTCACATAAAAACAAGCGTTGAACCCCACCCAACTGCCTTTTCGAGAATATCTATTTCACAGGTATATCTCCCCCATCAAATTTCTTGTAATTCACAAGCCCCGCAAAGTGTGCCTGAAATGTCAATCGTAATCGTCAAAGGGAAGTCAGGAACTACTTCCCGCTGAAAAGGATGGCTCTCCGTCTCTTCTGGCACGGAAAAGTCACGCCAACAAACTGTGCTACCGACAGTGGTCCTATAGCCATCGTAAATGAACTGCGGATTCAGTTACGTATAGCTGTCTTGACGAGTTCATATGCAGAATACAGAAGGAATCAAAGAATGTACTCTTGAACAGCTTGCTTCACAGTCAAATTGTCAGGTGCCCGAAGCCACCATAAACTGATTAAAAGTTTCACGGCGAAAGTACTTACGCACTGAAGTTTGTTCAGGGCTGCACACATTAGCCCATAACCATGGCGTTTTCCACAGTGGTCTTTTTCTGGTAATGTGTGCCAAACTTGGATTGGGAACTTTTCCCTGGAAGAGTTGTGAGTGACGTTATTGACCGGCTATTTGAGTGAATGATGTAATCTGTGGTGTAGGTGAAACCATGTATTTGCAATAAACTATGCCACATTTCCAGAAACCATTTCATGTCTTGAGGGCCACACTCCGTTTCGTTCTCCGCAATTAGATGTGTCTGTTCTGTTTGGGCAATACTCACTGTCGTTGGTGTCAGTGGGCTAGAGTTTATGTTCTTTTTTCTCACATTCGAAAACATAGTTTCTCTTTTTCTAACCGTGAGCTTCATATTTGTTGTCGCTGAGGTCGTTAGAAGTGATCACTATCGAGATAACCCGTCAGTTGGTTTCTGCAAGATGTATGGAACCATCAGAATCACAAAATTCCAGCGTATCACTGGATGATGATTTGGCTGTATTAGTTTCCTACATTAATTAATGCTTCATACGATACAAAAAATCCAATAAACGGCGAGAAATTCAATTTGGAAAAGATTTAAGCCTGATTCAGTTTGGATCTTCTGCTGAGAAACTGCAGCAGTGAAACGGCTCATTAGTCAAATCCCACGACTGCTGATTGACGCAGTAACAACCAAAGTGTAGAACACTCATTATGTACAAACTGGGGCATTTGTATCTGGTAAGACTGAAAATTAGAGGAACGTATGACATTCACAACATTGAAGACGTTTATTTACTTCAGTTTGCTAGCATCATATCGGTGAACGCTCGGTAAGTTTTATGTCTATGTCGTCTCGCTGGCTGCTTTACCTATAGCTCTGGAAATAGTATAGAATAATAACCAGCCGTTAATCATTCGCTAGGTAATTAGCCTGTGAAGTTGCACATGTGTTACGGGCAAGCCGAGCATTCCATCCGTTCTCGTGGACTTAGGTTGTGCAACTCCAGAACACTGTGAGTAGGCTCCGTTCCGAAAACACGCGTTTCAGCAACATTCCCGTGAAATGGCACAGCACAGTACGTCTTGGAACATTCATATGATTTGCGCAGTCGAAAGTGGAAATTGTACTGGCATGCAGATTGTACGCCGCACGTCTTCCTTTGGAATGAATGCTGCCCCCATAGTTCCAAGTCCAGCGTTAACCGACCGTCGTTAGTGGTATGAAAGAAAGTTTTGCGCCTTCGCGGAGGATGCCGTGCAACTAAAGGAGAGCAAACCTCACGAATATAATTCGTGAAATATGTGATGCTGGGGGTGAGCTCCAGTATATTAACCAGGTATCTGTAGTGTCTGTGATATCAGTTAGTCAGTTCAACAAAAGCTGACGAACACTACCCTGACAGCACTGCCGCACAAGACGTGTGCAAAAATTGTAGATTAGAAATCAATTGACGCGTGGTAATCAAGTCCAGACGTGAGTTTACTCCCGATATATCTTGAATTTTCCAAATGTAAGCTAGCTGCTAGATAATCGCATAATAGTTAGCTTCGACAACTGCGAAGTGTCGGGAGTGAATCTTTAGTCAGTAGTATTCAAAAGCGTCGCAGTATAAAAACACGCTGTACGCTCTCCCATGCCAACAATTTTCAAAACGCACACGTGAACCAGCAAAACAGAAGTAATCTAACCAAGACGGGGTCACGAACCCCAATATTTTTGAGCAAACTAGTAAGGTGGCTGGGTAGATATCATAAACGATTTGAACCGAGTCGGACGGTTTCCCATGAATAACCCCAATTCTGCTGGACAGAAGAGGCATGTCTGCATATGAACGAATATTGTCCACTAACACATTGTGGTGATCTAGGTACCTCAAATTTTTACGTTAAACTTACCTTTTTCGAACTTTATTCCAGCGACTGTTTAGGTTGCCGGAAAACGGCGTTGCTGAACTTTGCGGACGACCTAAAGATATGTCAGATCGTTGGCAATGTAGGAGTATCAGTGACCGAGCAATGGTTTCGAAGCAGCTACGCATATGGTCAGTGAACTGCATACTGCCAATACACAGTCAAAAAAAGCGGTATTTTGCTTTGGTTCAGCCACTCCTGCCACGGTCACGTCTGTGTTTTAGGGAACTGTGTTACCTACCGTGATTCAGCAGGCTGCTCCCGGTTTCGTTACCACCAAGTATTTGCAGGTCGGCAACCGTTAGCATCCGGCTACTAGCGAGGAATTTCGTGTGATGCAAGTGTTTCGTCTAGCCTTCTAGATGATGGCTGTTGGCAAGTTCCGCGAGCTCTTCAATCAGCCCACAGGAATACATCTCGGGTACTGCGTCCATGTCAACATCTCACGCCTGATGCCCGGAGGGAATAATGTGTGCACATAACCGTCTGGTGTTTGGAATAAAATGTACGTTATGCCATCAGGCACTTACAGGACTGAACGGCTGTTCACTGTTCTCTTAGCGACTATGGGGTTATCCGACCTCCGTCTACCGTAAACTGCCCGTCAAACTGGCTCTCATCATTTTGTCTAGTCAAGCCGCCACAGCTACAGTTCCTTCTCGGACACCCTTTTGAGATGAACGATGTGAAGGCTGGTTCGCCTGGTCACATAATGCTAGATCGCTCTCCGGGGGTATGTAGTGGTTTAACAGTAAGTCGGAGATTTCATACATGAGCCCGATGCTCTTGGTCCACAAATAACTCCTTTCTTCAGGTCTTATAAAGCTTATCTTTCAACTTGCGTTGTTAGTTTACTGCTCACTGTCTGTCCCCTTAACACCTTCCTGCACTGGCTTAGCAACCATATTTACTCATCACTGCTAAATTTACTCGCTGACTGCCAGTGGTGATCAATTTGCTACAAACTCTTATGCCCGCTGAAACATTCATTTGGACGGTCAGAGATGCCAACAGATATCTCCAGCTTCAAAATTACAATTCATGAAGCGTGGTCGCTTTATAATCTGCTATATTATTATTTCCCTTTACCATTCGCTTGATCGCGCGTAGATTTTTAACACTGACCACATATCACTTATTTAAACAATACGTTGTTTCCACTGGACACCAAGTTGACTGTTGCCAATACCACACAGATCTTACAGCTTTGTATTGCGTTGTTTTAACATACATCATAGGACCAGTGAAGAAGGTTATTCTATCAGTCTGGTTAAAGTATTTGGCCGACTCATATTTGATGTAGTGAACACTAACTCCGTCTTCTGGAGTTTACTTGACTCTGTGCAACCTCCGCTTTGTTTCTAACCAAGAAAAACCGCATCAACAAGTGCGAAAGATGCTCCTAACGATCTGTTCTTACCTCGACATGGATGGAAGTACGCAGGTGGTTCGGGACAATGTAATTCAAACTAGTGTGGTGCTATTTCCATTATTTTATGAGGTCTAACGGTTTCGGTTTGCCATTTTTCCCGTCAACTCTTGAACTTGTGTCGACGCTCCAGAGGTGGCCCGCCCTATGAGATAGGCCAAGTAGGCTGCCACGGAACGTAATGTGTCAAGTGTAGCCATCGGCTATCCGATTCATGTAAGGAACTCCATAAGAAAACCTATAAAATTTCCACCTTCAACTGGGTTGAATCTAATCAATCTGAAATTCATGAGGCTACGGCCGATTCGTCGATAACTGAAGGGATCGCATAACATCGACACAAATGGCTAGCATTCCATTCACTGGCGAGGAAGCTTGCCATTGGACATTTGACTTGGTCACAACCAGGGCAGAAAAATTTGTAACCATTGTGCGTCGACTACAGACGAAGGGTTCAGAAAATCGTCAATAGTTACAGCCACTCTGTTACTAGGTCGACAAACATTTCGGCCTGTCAAAATTGTAGTCGATAAGGTCCCTCTAGACTGCCGAGGAAGCTAAGTTAAACTTAGATATGTTCATACACGCGTATCGTGATATGTACCCTCTTTGAAGTGAAGTTTGGCCCGGGCAGTTGGCTCTCCAAAACATGTCTTCCGATCACGCCAGCAAATCCTGTCTAGAACGTGTGGTGCTAGGATGGCTAGCAGTGACTACGTCTAATATTCTGCATGCCTACAAGTATCCACCACACAGTATGGATTTGTATACTGGCATATTTCTTCGGCGGAAAGCCGGAGTTGGAAGCAAATAAGACAAGAAGCTCTCCTCCGAACGATTAGCTACGGAAGACAGTAACCCATAGTGTACCTCTTTCGCACGGTAATTAGAGCATAAATCAATGGAGTCTCCTTGAGTGTGCTGTTGGGCTGCGAACAATTTCATTCCAAAGTGACTTTCCTGGGGCTTTGCCTTCGCACCCCTAAGGTCACAAATACCTCCGAGGGTATGGCATCGCACGTTCTGGAAAGCTTTCCCATTCGACGTTGTTCCGTCCCCAAAGAAATATTCCTCCACTCACATTAGTTTAGAGCGGAACTTGAGAAATGGAAGTCGGGTTAATTAAGCCGAGCTTACCGTTTTATGGTTTCACCGGTGTATTTTCAGGTTTTGGCAGCTGTAATCCAGTCACAGCCGAAACCTGTTGGTAAACGTGGGCTCTGGCCGACTACAACAGAGTCGGCGGTGAATAGATCTGGTGCACAGTAATCGATAGCCTCAAAGTGCCTGGCCAGTTTTCTGCACACCGTTTCGCTAGTAAAGTCTTGAAGTGCGCGTGCTTAGACAACGTCCAATAATTTGCATCGAACAGAAGAATTGGTATTCCTTGGGGTTGTTTATCACTGTGACTGCTGAAGTTTTCCTTATCGCCTCGCACTTAAAATCCGAACCGGACATCAAAAAATTGCTTCCGCCACGTACTGACAGAGCACCTATCAAGGTTGACATCATCATCCTCTACGTCCGCATGTCTACGAGTACTATCCAACTTACCACTCCTGTTACAACCGCAATAGAGGAGTCAGTCGTGTTCCATGAGGTTAATCAACTCGGGAAAGTGGTTGGTCGGTGTTCTCTACCGTCCGCCTCCCTCCGACCACCCTCAGAATTGACTAGTCATCACCGAATAAAAAAGAAATTAGACACTTTCACCTTCTTGCGATGGAGGACTGAGTCACGGGGATTCGCTTTTCTTGTCGGACCACCATCCGGTTCCAAGTATGTACTCGTAGAAAGTTCCAAGCCCTTGACTTCCCTGGGAATATCCGAATATACTTCCAACCATGAAATATACTGAACCATTGATGCAACACTTTGGATGGATCCAGCTCTTACTATCGAGTGTTTGGTGAACAGATATATGGAGGCAGCTGCCACTCTCTGATCGCTCACCATGCTAGCAACATGTTTATAGTTATCCCTAGAACTGGGCTCATTCCGAAGTCTGGCACCCCATACAGCAATTTTAAAGGGAAGAATGCAGAACACCAGGCCTTATCAGTCGTTCTTCACGTGATAAACTGATGATCCGTCCCACCTGTTGATGGCCAGTGTCTAGGGCTTCCTGAATTTCTCAGCTAAACTGATGTAGCCAGTACACTCTTGTCTACGGTCAAACTCAGGAAGGCTTCTGACCAAGTACTCCGCCATACAGTCAAATTTACCTGTGGAAACTTTTGAGTGACCCCCAGGATATCTCGGATCAAATCTTGCTGAAAGTCATACAAACCCATTCGTAATCCGCGCACAACTCTCATTCGGGTAGCCAACTTCCGCCGCCATCAATGGTTCGCATGTTGATGTGTCTGCGATTTGAAAACTCGTCAGGTTTCATGCTTTTCTTGCAGAAGGCAACTGAATAATACCCTGCGGGTGGGTACGTGGTTATGGCATTTAAACTCTGCTGGGAGGACGTTGCATTAAAACCTACAGATTATATTACACGGCGCCGACCACCACGGAAGCCGCCGCTATTCTATATGGCTTATAAACAGTAGGCATATCCCTATATCTACTGATTGCAAGGACCAAGCTGCGTAAGCGCGAGGGCAGCTTTTCAAGAGAGATCAGAATCGCCTTCGTGTTCAAACACAAAGCTATAGGTATCATGATACCACTCTCAACGTGTTGTCTACCGAGGCGCTTGGACACAGCACTGCTCCCAAGAGCCGGAAACTGGTCGACCCAATTCTTCTCCTCAGGGGCGGCCTCATATACTGCCCAGCAACTATGGGATAGTCGCTCTTCTAACCAGCCAGTTCAAATTATGTAAAAAATAATTTTGCTGTTGTCTACTGTTATTTGCCCGGGAACCGTTTCCCACTACCAGCACGACTTTTGTAAAGGGTAATCTTGCGAAACAAAGCTATTTTTGGTTGCCAGATACTAGAGGCGGCCAAATTACCGCTGAACGTAGGCGGACATAGCGCGTCGTGGTCATTGTCTCGCGATCAAACAAACGCACACATGGTCCCTCACTCAGTTGGTTTGCCCCAGACCTCAAGGCCGCAGGAAACCAACAGAAATAGAAGACAATAGCTGAACACTCAGACCGGTCATCAGTTGGGCGACTCAAGCAGGAGCCCTGGGGCCCTCACTCCTTCTTACGTATATAGACGATGTACATGATGGTATCGAGCGTGGTAAGACAATCCTTTTCGCTCATGAGATCAGCGTTGTCTACACTGTTGTAGCGACCCGATTTGCTTTATATGTTAGGGCAAGGATTGCCATTTGTACTCTTTTCGTCTCTAATTTTCATATGCGCATAAAAATTTGTGTGATCGAATATCGGTACTGAAAAACGTACAATTCCTCTGCGTTAACGTTTTGCATTGTTGCTTGCTCGCTCTCAAGTAGGCTTCGATTATCGACAATTTACTCCTTGATTAATCGTTGTGTTGTTTCTGCTCGACTTGCTTTGGTTCACCTGACTCTGCACTGTACCTCCCAACAACCTCATTTCTTGTTTAGAAACTATACGGAAGGACTTCGAGCAATCGGAACCTTGGCATCATACTTGTTGATACAATCTTCTACCAATAGATCTAACACTCTTGCGCGGGGTTGCCATACACCACAGGACTTTATAAATCTGGACGGCTATAGCATGATAGCTGCCATTCAAGTTAGCGAACTGGGTATAAGTTGATTGAACTCGGTCCATTCTGCAGAATATCTCTTCCTCAGTAGCGGAAACTAGACGAACGACAGGTTACATTAAGCACTCATTCTACCTTCCTGCTGACTGGCTTTGCCTTTATAAACTATAAACATGACCCCAACTCGAGTAGTTCAAGTTCCCTCATAATCATCTGCGCAAGTCTGATAGGATAGCTCTGAAAAGTCTCCAACGTGCATTTACGAAGGTTTTCTCGGGCTATCCGCCTTCTCTGAGCTACAGGGAGCGTTGTCATACGACTGCAATCGACATTCCTCGGCTACGGTGACTGAAGCTGAACTCCACACTGTAGTATGATCTAGTTTACGGTGATAAATTCGCCGTTATGTTTGCGATCCGTTTGCAAAATGGCTCAAAATGCAGCCTCAGAAAAAAATTTACTTCAGCGCTTTCTAAAGCCGAAAAAACTGTGGTCGAACTTCTTCTAGTGAAATGTTTTTACAGTTGGAACATACTCCCGTATGCATCTGGAACCGGCATTTAGATTGCAAACGTTTCATCACCAAGCGAGATGACATCATTAGTGCGTAAGTGTTTCAGCGTATAGGTTTGAATGTGGCGTTTGGCGAAGTTAGATAGATGTCTGCTTTTATATAGCAGAGTGGGTTGACCTACTGGCCTGAATTCTGGTTGGTCGCTTTCCGTCGTGTTTTGAACTTCCACCCGACTCACCATTGACTGATTCTGTCGCACTTAAACTTTGACCTGATGCCCGATTCGTTATTCCCTGGAGTCCTTGAGTTGTAGTCTGATTGGCTGCTCTCTGTCGTTATCGTATTTTGATCTCGAATCGGATTGGTTTTGAATTGACTGGTTTTGGAATTCCGTCCGATTGGTTATCCATTGTCCTGTTTCGACCTTGGTCTGATCAGTTCAAGTTGCTCTGTTTGGGTTTACCGGTATTTTGGCTTGATGGCGTTTACGTCTCCTCAAATCCTTGATTCGCATTGGTTCATAGATTTTGTCTAGCTCGATGTGCTTGTTGATTGAACTGGTTGATGAGTACCAAGCTTCGAGAAATTCTCTTGCATGTTTGGTATTTGCCTGAGTAAGGATTTCTGCGGTGTTCAATTCGAAGGCGTGTCCAGCCTCATCCTCGTGGGCGGAGATCAGGGAAAAATTATCGTGCCTCTTGATGGCCAGTTTGTGTTCATTTATTCGTGTTGATAATTTCCGTCCGGTTTGGCCGACGTAGTGTTGTCTACAGTCTATGCATCGGATTTTGTAAATGACGTTCCTTCTGTCGGCGATTTTGGATTGTTCTTTTGATCTTGATAATATCCTTGGTAATGTTGCTGTTGGCTTGGGCGTTAGCGTGATACTGTGTGTTCTCAGTAGTCTTGCGGTCATTTCCCGTGCGGTTCCGATGTATGGTAGTGCAACTCGTTTTGTTGGTGGCTGAGTAGTGTTTAACCCTCTGTTTTTCTGCAGTAGACTCCGTCTGATGAAATTCCGTGGGTATCCGTTGCGAAGTAATATCCAGTATAGGTGTTTTTCTTTTTTCCTTTGGAGCTCTGCGGTGCTGCAGTGCGTTTCAGTCCGTTTGAACAGAGTTCGAATGCAGCTCCTTTTATGGCAGACTGGGTGGATGCTGTGAAAAATAAGGAGTTTTTCCGTGTGAGTTTCTTCCCAAAAACTGAAGTCTCCAGTGTTTCATCAGGTTTGCGGTTGATTAGTACATCTGGGAGCGTCAGTTGGTTGTGGGTTTCAATTTCACACATGAATGTCGAATTGCGCTTGTCTGTAGAAGGTGTATTTGTGAACAGACATAACGACAACAGAAGGAGAACTCGCTATGCTGCGTGATTTTGCATCACGTACCTCTCGAATTAGTCGAAGCTCTCGGTTTCAACGGTTGAGTAGAAAAGAGCTTGTGCATATTCATGTTTGAAACTTGCATGGGAACAGGAAAAACATCCATAGTCAACGCACGAGTTTCATCGTGCATTAGCCCGTTTTTGATAACCCAGTCATCCTGGTTCGCTGGTACCTCATAATTAATGCCAGCGATGTGTGTGTGGTTATTGATCACTATGCAAAGGCTGTGCTTGCTGAAACTGTTTGGAAAAACAAAAAATACTTAACCTGTTTGCCTCATGTGACTGCCTGAATATATCGCCGTGAAATTTTTGTTTCTCTCCCTCTTGATAGATCACCTGGCAATCTTTATGTGTTGCTAAACACCATTTTCAATCTATATATCAGCCATGTGGAGCAAACTGACGTCAAAATTTGGTAGCAATTATTTAACACGGAATGTTGTTAGCCCATCTATTTTTCGCTTTATATGACAACTGTTCAGTAACACTGTATAGTTTACTAACGATCACGAAGTTATTTATTTTACCTGGAGGACTTCGCCAAGGAAGCATGCGATTCATTATTTGTCATAGTTCAAAGTACCATTCTGCGATCTCCAACTGATGAAGAAATTCTGCGTTCCATTTTTGCTTCCGCATGTATATCTAACGCCATAAAAATTTCTCAACTTCAGGGCACCCAATTTCGTGTTGGTTCGACATTTCCAAAGGTTTGCGAAATTTCGTCGGTTTCGAGCAATTAAGGATGTCAGTCAATTTTCCGCAAACGTCCGTGCTTTCCTACCTTCGCTATTCCAAACACCCCTTTCTATATATTTTCTTGCAACCATTCACACCAAAAAAATGGCGAAATTCTTCGACTGTCCACTTTCGCCTTTCTTAACTAACCACATTCTAACACGACCCTCAGTAACCTTGTAAGTTAAAAACTGATGTAACTACTCAGATATTTTACCGAATTTGGGAGATGAGGGAAACCCGCTTCTTAGCAGCATGTGCTTCAAATAAATCTGAATTTTTCTCCTTTAATATATACTTTGATGTTATTGGTGTGTGTAGCGTGTATGTCGATGACGACCCTCTGCGCGTGTTTCTCACCTATGTGTTGAGAAACACACCGCTACTGCGAGCCACCCCATGTTACTTGGTATGCAACAATCTCGGTTTTGATGGCCTCATTCCTGGCTTACCGGTAGTTGCTACATTGTTCGAGTCAGGACCTGCTGAAATTAATACTACGGCGGTAATAATGGGGCATCCCAAGTTCCGATTTTGGGTCAACTTCAGTACATCATTTACGTAAACGCTAAACGCAGCTTTCTTCTTCTCTCTTGCTGCCGATTTCAACCTCTGGTGTTCCAGCATAACTACCAAAGACTGCCACCTTGTGAAATGTTTCACTAATTCAGGTCGCCTGGTTTTAAACAGAATTTTCTGATTTCACCGTCAAGGAGTTCAAAATGTCACGTCTCCGGCATATCTCTAGCACTCGTTGCTAAATCAGTTGCCTGTGTAAGGTGGAACGACAGTCATGCGTCCAATGATGATGTCTGATCATGTTTCTTGTCTTCCTTTATTCCATCTCCGTTAACTGTTCTCCACATATTAGAATTGTGAGTTTTCCTCGCAAAGACTGGCATGACCATTCGAACTACGCACACAGTAAATCCTCCTTCCGCAAATGTCAGTCCCGACATGTTCCTAAGGCTTGATGTCCTTCACCCGTCACAGTCTGTTCTCACGCAGTTTGTCCCTACTTACTCCCCACACATACGGTTGTGTGCACCGCGCTTTCACTCACGCTTAACCACCCCCCATTACGTGAATTGTATTTGGTCATGTTCCCAGAAGTGGTAAAGTTTGTGTTGTTATTTTCTCCCATTTTCTGATGCTTCTTATATCTCAAAATTTTATTGATAAAAAGACTTCTAAATGCGCGTGAATCGGCACTACAGGAAACTCTGAAGAAACCTGCTACTACTGTGTATATTGAGCCTGGCACACCGGCGTAGGTCAGACAGGTAGTTAAAAAACAGGTTCATTACACGCACATAAACATTCACTGGGACGAATAGTACTCATAACGTTTCTGAACACTGGAGGCGTACTTCCGGCATGTGTTGAATTTTGTTGCAAAATTGGCCCACATTATTTTCGAACATATCGTGAGCAGACGCCATGGGTACATGCCGACGAAAGAGGGACTCCAGCTTCTTGGTAAATCTCAGAGCATCATCATCCGAAAAGTGAAATCTCGGAAGCTATTCATCCTGAGCACGACAGTGTCAGTTGATAGTTCTCTCCTGTATCCTTGATATGTCCAGTTTTCAGGTTAAGTGTGTCGATTGCATCCAGCATCCAAAAACAGGACTTGTTCTAGCTGTTTTACTTCAGGCATTCACAGGGCTTGGTACTTCACAAATACTCGCCACAGCTAGAAGCAGTGGAGGTCGCTTCAGTTCACTTGACATATCTCTGAACGGATGGGTATCCTTGCAACACAATGAACAATGGTTCGAACTAAGCACTGTCAACACATGTACACTACAGCACCTGGTCTATGCAAAAATCCAGCTGAACTCCGTGAACTCTGCTGTAACAACAAATCCCACATAGTTGTGGCCACGTAATTCTGACTCAGTGATTCTTACGTTGATTCAAGAGTAGACGGTGAACACGTGTTTCCCTGATGCACAAACCGACGGAAGGTGAAGTTGGAAGGGCGGTTTTCTATGTTCACAACTTGCTGCTGATCACTTGGTGCGTCAGACCGGGAATTAAGGTCATTTGGCAAATAGCCTGCTGCCTCATTTGCCTAAATAGATCAATTAGCTGTCAATCAGAGCTATCTGGTGGCCTTCATTTACTAACCAAACTGCAGATGCATCACATTGAGGGTGAGATGGGGAAGCTGAGTTCTCTGGGCTTCTCCCGTAACATCGTGATGGTGACTTCGCCGTTTCGAAAATACATCTTCCGGGGTTTTTTACTGACGGTCTTTGCAAGCCAAGCCAACACGGCTCCTCGGTTCTATAGGAGCATCAGTCGCTACAGACGCTATGTAGGGCTCCATGATCTGGCGCGAAAGCTATCAGCATTTTTTAGATTATTTTTTAGCAGTGAGATCTTATCACTTGGTTGACTCCGAACAAGTACTCCGCTGAGTATAGGCTATTGTTCAGTCATTACGTTTGATTCCATCGTTGAAAAACGTGTTAGCAGTGCTGTCAAGGGCAACCGCGTAATCTTTTCAGTCAGATAAGTATCAATCTGTATAGCTTTCATTCAGCTCCGCAAGTGTGAGTCGACAACTAACCTCATTTGGTTGATAACCATTGTACAAAAGTCACCTCCGTCACTTCTACGGATGTCGATCGGTCCAAATCGACAATATATTTGAATGGCAACAAGCCGCTATGTCAACCACCCCATCGTACCCTAAGATTGACTTTCGAAGTAGTAAAACCCCTGAACGACCTATCAGTTACGATGGCTTGGGAAAATTTTACACTCGTCCACAATCGTATCTCGCAACCTAAACCACGTGCTGTCCACTTTTGATCTCCCTTGAATCGTTTAATTTCAAGATACGGGTGTTTTGGACGTTTCTTACTCTGGTGTTTTAAATAGGTTCCGGTGGCTTGAAGGCTGTTCTTTCTGCTGCCTGATGTCAATTTGTGGAGCGCTTCACCCTCTAGTTGGAAATCAACGGACATTAGGCGGGGTACGAATGGAGAGACAAAATTATTCTGACCATTAATGCCTAGTGGACTCACCATCGCCTGCCTCTGAAGTACTGGAGGCAGCGAAACGAAGCCCGTCTCAGTACTTTCTTCATCTTCTCTGTTTCTGTGGAGCGCATTGCGGCTTTCCTGAAGAACAATCACACACCATTAATCACCTATTAGCCACAAATCTGGTCGCATGTAAGTAAACTTCCTCCTGAAGTTGGAATTGCGACTACGTGTTATGAACCGGATGGGTTGGCAATTGATGCAAAATCACGTTTACGATAACCCGGCTCAGCTACGACGGTTACACTGACGATCTGCGTTATCACGGACTGTACGACCACATACGAACTACCGCGAATG
>QNGE01002710.1:8125-105513 GCA_008508345.1 Paragonimus westermani
CGTGTATATAAGACAACGGTGAGGGCCGTATTACTTTACGGCAGCGAAACCTGGCCGCTCAGGGTAGAAGACGTGAACCGTCTTCAAGTATTTGACCACCGATGTCTGCGTTCAATCGCTCGTATCGGGTGGTACCAGCGTGTAAGTAACGAAGAGGTTAGAAAGCGGGTGTTTGGTAGTGATTGCCAAACGAGTTCTTTTGTCCAGTCTCTACGTTTGCGTAGGCTTAGATGGGTAGGTCACGTATTAAGCATGCCAGCTAGTCGTTTTCTACACAGAGCACTGTTCTCCGACACTGCGACCGACTGGTGTAAGGTGCGAGGTGGACAGATAATGGCCTGGCGTAGGGAAATGAAGTCGTTCACCAAGGGGTTGGCCACTGTGGGTCGTGTTCGTCTCCCGGGCTGGGGCCCTCGCGACTCACAGAGCCGGTGGTTGGGGACTATGGGTGAGATGGCGGCTGATCGAGCTCAATGACGTGAATGTTGTCGTTGTTTGGCCGAGTTGTCTGTGAAGTGAGTGCATTTAATGACGCGGGGCAGCGAAAGCCGTAAGGAAGCTGTCTCGCTGATGACGCCTTACTCTCACTTGCAGCTCGGTTGTGTTGTTTGCAAGGTGTGGGCACCTTGGTGTTCAATGACTGAATATAGAGGTAGTTATTTGCAGTAGTTACGTTCCTTCCCGTCCCCTTCTTTTGCCTTCTCTCTTCCTCTGTAGGGTTTGCTTTTTTATGGTTGTGTGGCAGTTAAGCATTAGTGTGAAACACTGATGTATTGTTGTCTATGATGATGATCATGAGCCGACGCCTTTTGTCGGGGGATTTTCGCCTGCCATTCCACAACCGTCGGTCCGATCGCGTTGGCCAAAGACTCGTCCGGTCGCCCGCGTTGCCCGAAATTTGTCCGCCGTGGGCTTTAGCCATATTTCCTGACCGTGTAGAGATACTCCATCGAGTATGGGAATAATCGCGCTTCCGATCTGGTCGCCCACCCCACTGTGCATGCCATGTGTCGTCAGTTGGTACAGTCTCATTACGCGATAGTTCGTCCGGTCACCCTTTATGTCCGTAATCTGCTGACTGTGAGTTGTTGGAGGTAGCTCACCGCCGTGTTGACGTATTCCACCGAGAGTTGGCATACTCGCACCTCTGATTTAGTTGTCCACCAGACTCTGTTTGATCAGTGCCCGGCAAAACTTCTGACAAGAACTGCCCGACATGGTCAACAATTCAAACTCTGTCAGCAATGGTAGTGTCGGTGCCAACCGTACATTACTCAGTTCATTGTTTGGCATGGCTCACGGCCAGGAAGACTGCCACGACAAATACTCAGGCCTCGTTACACACTTCGCAACGCATCAAGAGGAATGATTATTCAATGCTGTACAGCGTGTTGAACAGCACATCCTGCCTTGACACCACCATATAAACTAAACGGTACGCAACCCTACAGTAAGCATTTTCGACTCCAAGACCTATACAGCTTCATCCAGCAGACGAATTACAAGTCGAGGACCACTCTTACGTCAGTCCATCCGTCCGTCATGTCCTACCAGCTCCCAGTGTCACAATTGGTGATTCGTAACTGTCAAAGTCGTTTCTGCGGCGCTACCCGGACTTTGATAAGTCCAAACATGTTATTATACTGCTTTCGTTACTCGCCTCTGCTTAGTACACCGCTATTTGTGTCATGTTTTTACTAGTATTATTCACCTCCTGATCATAAGTAACTTTTGTGCCAATCAGGTCTACTCCAGGGATGGATTCCTGTTGATACAGTGTAACTCATGAGCAAACGTTGGCAGCTTCTTTTTACTCTGATCCTAACGAAGACAACCGTGAACAGAAACGCAAATATACGATGAGTCTATGTAATCAGTTTGTTTCAGCAAGAGAGTCAGAGTGACGGGGAAGGCATTTTACTAGGGAATAACCGGGTGTTGTTTCACTTGGTTCACGGTGGCACTAGATAAAGACAGTGTTAGTGAGGCTATGTGTGAAAGAGAGGGCGCACGAATTTACCGTTTGCCGCACTGACTTGACGGATGGGTTAAACACTTTGAGGAGAAGCTCATTTGATCTGAGGTAGCTCATTAAGCTGTGGATGATGGACATTGTGTGGTTAGTTGGTTGCCGACTATCCTATGTCGACAACCGATGCGGCTCTGGCGCACAGGCAATTGAAACGTGAGAAAATAGCAGATTCAGATCTTCTTTCTCCCACATTTTCTTCAACGATGATGCTAGAGGATTGCTGCTTGAAGTGACCACAATTCTCTGTTTCACACGGAATACTGAAGAGGTGCCTTATGGCTGGTTTCAAAAAGGGTCTCGGGGCATCCTGCGGTAACCAGAGAAATACTGACATTGTCTATGTCACATCCAAGAAGTTCATGGTTCTTACAATGTGGTGGGTTACGGAACTGATAAAAGAGGGCAGACACGGTTCCAGTCTGTTCGCCCTCATTCTGGGACAGACACTGGGACGTTGGTACTTCTATTTCTCGAAATAAAGGCTGATCACTTACTGCACATGTTCTGCGGCTATCCCCACCGCAGATGAGTCCAGGTGACGTACGTCAATTTGGTGAAATCGTTTCATGTCCAATGTGAGTGCAGACTGCGCATTTAAGGGCAGCTATACTGAGCGCTCACCACGTCAAGTGGCGTTTGACAGAGGTGTCCGATCTCCCCCTTCCATTTTCTACCAAATGGTACGCTGACTAGTATTTGGTATGCGGTGATATTAGTTTGTTCAACTCTTCCGCAGTAGACATAATGTCCATACTGGACCGAGGAAGCGAAACAGCTGATCCGCATTGTGCACACTTTGCACTTCCAAAGTGCAGAGTGTAGCTGCAAGTTTGGATTGACACTGACGCTGTTTTATTAATACTAGCAGAACATTGGAGATTGTCGATCCCCTCATCTCCCTGGATAGCGGCGTTCCGTCCACCCGTAATCTTAATGACGACACGTTCACGAGAACAACGACCTGGAGTAGCAAATTCACTGACCGCCGTCATTTGTGACGTCTCAAGGCCATCCGTTTATCGATCAAACATAAATCACAACACGTGTGTGCACTCAGCTTTCCTCTATGGATCATTCGTATGAGAGGTGCATTAGACTCTCGGTATTCGATCGCCGCTTTCTCCGCCAATTAGTTTGTATCAAATGAGCTTAATCCGTGAACAAGGCGGCCCATCAGTGCGTAGGTGGAAAATGTGCAGGTTTGTGACCGATAACCTAGACAGTGAAAATCCGGTTTTCACTGGTTGGGTCACGAGCTCGATGTGCCGACGAAGCGTGTGACACACTGCACACTTTTCAGCACGTCTTTAGGCATTTTGACCATTCTATTAAGCAAGGTTGGTAGGTGTTGTCTGCCCTGCTGAGGGATTCGCTTATATCAACACCGAAGCTGCTTGGAAACACCACCTTGCGTGCAGCGTCGCAATCAAGGTAGAGCATGTGTTCGCAAACTTCTTGACTTCACTTTCAAGTGAAACTCAACTGTTTTTGCTTGTCTGTTTTCCTCCTCTTCTTTTTCTTCGCTATATATTTATATTTATTTGTTGCTCTGCTACTTTATGGACTATCGTTCAAGATCAATAGCAGCGCGAGCCACAGTAACCATGGGTAATACTGAAAGCTAAAACCTTGATGACGTCAGCGGTGTTCCACCAGTACTTAAGTTCGACAGGGACGTAAGAAGGCCTACTCGGTTCACTTATTGTTTGACGTGTTATTGCTTGTTTATTACCAAAACATGGGTGGCCACTGAGCAGCCCCATTCATGTAGTGTATGGGAGGCACTGGTGGGGGAAAAGTCCCACTGCTTTGATGGATAAAGACGAGTTTTTGGTGGACTACCCGGCAAAAGCCTTTCTGCACATCACACAGATCTGCGAAGTGGGAGGCCGATTCACGTGCTCTGTACACATTTACAATACGCGTAAATGGCTACTATGGCGAAGTGGCGCTATTACAGAGCTCCGAACTGATAAATTCTCACTACCCTCTACAGTAGTGAAACAGAAAGTAGCGTCAACAAACACTGCGCTATTACCAAGGGTTCAGTGTATATGCATGTCTAGTGAGACTAACTAAAAACGAACAACGGCATTACCTTAATGAATCCCGAACGGTGTACCCTTGGCCAATAAGAATATCTTCATTCATTAGTTCATCGAGCACATCCAAGAATTCTACGGGTAGAAAAGGAACGAAAATAATGTGCGGTATTTGGAGTAGGCTAATCCGAAACGAAATCAGGGTTCGAGTAGAATGACAGCTAATTCGGATGTGCGAACAACCTAACGAAACACGGCTGTAGTGGGACTTTTCTTTAAAACAGAAATAATCCCTTTGATGAACTTTTGAAAGCAGGTATAAACTGAAAACAAAGAACCCGTAAGTGATACTTTATGCAAGGAAATGGTATA
Source organism: Paragonimus westermani (assembly GCA_008508345.1). Classification (NCBI taxonomy): domain Eukaryota; kingdom Metazoa; phylum Platyhelminthes; class Trematoda; order Plagiorchiida; family Troglotrematidae; genus Paragonimus; species Paragonimus westermani. The sequence continues at coordinate 12,572 of QNGE01002710.1, forward strand.
TAACTTACTAGGTCTGATCTGTTGTGCACTTAAGATATGCCGGGCAGCTATAAAAAACTCTTTGCGCATGTTTGTTACTGACGGTGGGCAATTATACAACAAGTTCATCATGCCCTGTACCAGACTGTCTGAATAACGTTCCACTAACTCCTGGAAGGAAACAAGAAAAATGCATGGGGATGAGTCAGCAAAAATCCACCTTGTGGGGAATGACACGAAATCAATTGCTTACGGAGACTACATTCCGTGTTTCAACTTTCATCAGCCAACTGCATTTTTGCACCATGAGCAAACGGAGATAGACACTTTGGAGAAGTTGGCAACTGAGACGTCGACCGACGTGAACAAATTCGTGGCAAAGAAGATGTCAGTTCCTGGGGTTTCTTACCAATTTAGTCGAATACCAAGTCTGTTCCGTCTGGACAATACTTAGTATTTTACGGGGAGCAGAAAGGTAATTAATGCCTATACATGGGAATGCTACGAGATCAACCCTCAGAATTCCACCTCCAGACTTCAAGTTGAGACGAAGGTAGACGAACGAGCAAACGACAGCCAACCCGCCTAAATGATGTAAACCAGATCTCGAAGGTACTGATTCATTTGTCGACAAGTATTCTGAAGAAACAAATGATCGAACACCGCGTGCAAATTATGCCCACTTTAACTGACGATTGGATTAATCATAAAAACAGAAGGCAGACGAAGCAAAAGTGTGATCTAGGCGACAGTTGATAAATCAGAGAAAATCAATAGAAGAAACAAAACGCTGCTATTCCTTGCTGTGTTTCACTCAAATCGATAAAAAAAAGTTGAAAAACAGGCCGACACTTTCAGTTGTTCAGCAATACGCAATAAACTACTTTACGTAGCTCGTATCTATTTAAATGAAGTGCACATATAAAGATGGCAGGAAATGCTGTCTAACAAATTAGAACTGTGAAGAACGTTGCGCTGTAACATACTTGATATATTTTGATCACATAAGCCAAGAAAGAAAGCGTCTTTACTTGCGCAGCCATGAAATCAATGAAGACATCTTGATTGAAGCCAGGATTCTTTCTAATTTTCAGACGGGACAAGAACAAGAAGTAAAACGGCTATTGTAACATTTTCCAATGATATATTCACTATACGGTATTAGAAACGGCGGTAAACATTAAAATGAATGAAAAGGCTACAGCTCAATGCGATTCATAAGAAATCTTCAGTAGTAGTGCCGAAGAGTTGGACATATTACTTGAAAATACACTGCACACGTATCGCAGTTCCAAAAACATTAAAAGTAGGATAATCAACAAAAGCAAACCTCAAGTTATAAGAGTTATCATTGAGCAAACAATACAACCGCGAATGTTAGATTTTTGTTAACCAAGACACGTGTTGAAAACGCAGTCCAAAAACCTACTTTTGGGCTTCGGAAGGCTTCAGGTTGATGAATTCCATTATAATTGGAATGAATTCTGAAACATCTTGATGTATATGTTGTTTGAAAAGTTGGTACATCAGGACAACCAATATGGGGATTTCTTGCATAACTTTAAGAGAAAAACAAGATTTGGGTAGTATGTGATACTAAAAGATGACTTCGTATTAAAGTGTCACGCACTATAGCCACTGATCCATCATCCTTTTGCTCCTGTGTGTATACTACAGTGATAGTGAACGTTTTCAATGCGGTAGTATTGACATCCAAATCAACAATGGACGGAACTTCCAAGGAACATTGAGGCTCGAAAATATTTCCAGTTTCATGTTGGAGTCCGCGGTATACACGCCTCACGAAGGAAAGAAAACCGGTCACCTACACAGTTATAAATTCAAAGAGCCACACATACGTCCAACGAAAATGAGGGGCGATAGTATTTATGCAGCTCGATAATCAATTTTACACATAGCAGCACGTTTTCCTCATTCTCTACCTGAAGCAGGAGGTGAACATAAACTAGCAAGTACTTCGACGAGCTTGAAAAGAAGCGCCAAGATAAGTCGTGCGTAAGGTCGTAGATGGTCACCGTTTGGCATTTTTTGAAATATTTCTAAACAAATCCGACGTAACTGGTGCAAAGGCGATTCCTGCAAGTTTTGGGGCTCCGTAGAAGTCATAAACTTCTGAATTCTCTCGTATACGTTATGCGTCAGATCATGCATCTCTTTTTCGCCAGTTGCATTCTAGGGAAACAGGAAATTTATGAATATGAAAGTGGTTAACCTCCAGATTTTCACAAAGTTCTTGGCCATTTCGGAGTCGCTCCTCCAAACCTGACGGAAGATTTATAAAACACCGACACTTACACTTACTAAGTGATTCATTGAAGAGGGCGCAAAGTTTCAAATGCAAATCAGCACAAACGCCGGAAGGCATCATAGTGCAGGTAGGTCGAACAAGGCGCCTTCGGTTTCCAGACCAAGGTCAAGTTTCAGTGCAATGGGTTCAACGGATGGTTGACAAAATGGTTGACAGGGGGGACAGACTTGCGACAGAAAACCGCTCACATGTCGCGAATTTCTTTGATTTTTCTGGAAGGTTGGAGTGGAGAATAAGTAATTGTATGTCTACCGCTACCAAACATGTCTGTATACAGTGAGAATGTGATCAGGTGTGAGCTGCCTAAGAGACGAACTTACTGACATAGCCCTTCTCAGAAGACTACGTTGAGGGCCGAACTGAATCTTGGAGTGTCGATCCAGACTAACTGTAATAACACAGCCACTGCTGCAGCGTTTTGTACATCACAATTCTCATTGTTTCTCACATTTATTTAAATCATGTGAGTTGGCTCACATTTTGTACATCACAATTCTCATTGTTTCTCACATTTATTTAAATCATGTGAGTTGGCTCAATTAACAAAATACACACATCCAAGGTCGCGAGCTCTGTGTTCTCCCTCTGCGTTTAAGGATTTCGAGAGAATTAACGACTAACGGAAACCGCATTTATTCCAGCGCAATTCCAAATTCATCGGTCGTCGGAATTATCTCCGTTGTGATTTCTGAAGGTACCTAGAACTACACGACAGATCAGTTGGATAATTCATTCTGTGTGGTGGAACTCTAAACAGCTCACCTTCAAGAACTACTGTGAGCCAGCTGTTTTCATTTTTTACCACTTCTTGATTTCGTATTCACACCTGAACTGTATATAGCGTTTAGATCCACTACACTGTTGTAGCACTCGTGATATATTCAGCGATTTCTTCACGGGTTCGAGGCTGGATTCAGCGATTCGGCGGTTGATACACGGGTTCGAAGCAACGGCCCAATATTTCCGGATCCAGTCGATTTTCCTTGCCCAGTGTCAGCGGGCGTCTGTTGATCTGAAAGGCGATCATTGAAAACAAGGCGTAGCCCTGTTCTTGGGGATTACAGTGAATACCAAGAACAGTGTAAGATTACTCCAATAATGAAATTATAGGTAATTAAGAATCGAGCAAAGCTTTTAAACGATCCCTAGAAGCGCTGCTGACGACCTCAGAAGGAAGCCTGTTCCAATAGTTAATAACCCTGTAAGAAGAGATCTGCTGCCTATGAAAGGTTCGAGGACGAAGCTTGAAAAGCTTCATATTATGTACTCGTCGGCCGTCAACATTGGCTACAGTGAAGAAGTGTTCTCCGAGGCCTACTCTAAAGAAGTGTGTGAGTATTAAATCACCGTGGAGTCCGCTAAATTCAAGTGAGTACAGGTCAAGAATTTCAAATTGAGGCTCGTAAGTAATATTAATCAGACCCGCAACCATCTTGGTAGCCGCGCGCTGGACGCGCGGAAAGCGTTTGAAAAGCTTTCTTGTCCATGCGGGGGAAAGTGGGCCTAATCATCATAAGAGCGGCAAATCCCTTTTTGCCGACATCTCATGGTGATACGTGGAGGACAAGTTAGACGACAACCAGATGCCCAGATCTTCCTTCAGATCGATTCTCATGATATCTACTGTGCTAGATGCGCTATGAATCATGAAAGCATTGCCAGAATCTTCACCGAGTGACATGTGAGCACATCTATTGTCATTTAGTGAGAGACTCCAATCGTTCGATCAACGATTGATCGCGTCAAGATCAACTTGTAGTGCACTGGGATCAGTGGCATTCCAGATTTTTAGGTCGTCTGCATATAAGAGAACGTTGCTGGAAACATTGTGTGGAGGATCATTGATGTAAATGAGGAATGACAAAGGACCTAGAACTGACCCTTGTGGAGCTCCCGCAGAAATGATAAAGGGAGACGGAAGGTCTGATCCGGTCTTGACTTTTAAAATTCGGTTATCAGCGAAGAACCTCCTCTTGAATACCGTGGGCTTCCAGTTTGTGCTTCAGGGGACCATGTGGGACACGGTCGAAAGCCTTGGTGAAATCAAAGGTAGCATCTGAGATGAGGCCATTATCTTTGGCCTCCCTCAGACTATCCATGAAAACAGGTATGTTTATTATGCATGACCGATTGGGAAGGCAGCCGTGCTGGGTGGAAGAGGAAAGATTATTTGATAAGAAGTGATTGAGTATGGCGCGCTTTGGTAGGCGCCACATTATTTTGCACAGGATGGTAGGAAGGCTGATTGATCGATAGCTACCGGAGATTGCCGGTCACCCACTTTAAATATGGGTGTGACCGTCGCCTCTTTCCATGCGCTAGGGAGGATGCTAGTCTGGAGTGTTTGCTAAAACAGTTTATAAAGAGGTTCAGCTGGACCGACAGCTGATACCTTGAGTATTCTGGGATGGATCATGTCAGGACCCATCGCGCTGTTTGAATAACCTTGAGTAATGGGTCTTCAACATCTAGCACAGAGAACTCAGCGGTCACGAGTGGTTACCTGAACTTCTGCAGCGGTAGTACACGATACCAGCTTGGGGATGCGACGTTGTAGACTGCCGAGTATTACCTCCTGAATAACTCGGCCACAACTAGGTAGTCAGATGCAGTCTCCCCGTTGGGCAGTCGTGAAGAAAGAGCTGAAGGTTTGTCCTTTCTTAGTCGTCGCATATGCTTAAATAAGAAGTTTTGTTCCCGTGGATTCTGAGGAGGATCTCCTCTCGTACGAATTTGGTGTGCTCGCGGATATCCCGCCTACACCTTTTTCGGACGGTGTTGAACGCGGTTAGGTCCTCTGAGTTTCCTGCAAGCTTATGCTTCGCGAATAAATGGGAACAGTTGTCGAGAAGACGACGTATCCTGCGTGGAAGGGGTGGCCGATAAGAGAAAATGCACAGTTTGCGTGGTATAAATAAGTCGTCCGCTCTCTGAATTGCGCTTTGAAGCGTACGGTAGTTCTGGTCCACGTAGTTCAGCTCAAGAAGAAGTGAACCTAGCTAGGTTCTCAGGCCGTTAAAATCTGCCTAATTAAGATTTTGAACTGTAGACCATTTTGCTGGTCGTTGTAACCAGTAACAGATAAGATCAAAGGCAAACAGAGAGTGGTCACTGTGACCAAGTGGGGCTTATTGATCACTCTGTCTACCAGGTGGCTCTCATTATTGATATCTAAGTCGAGCAGAGAGAGAATCTGACCAAAAAGATGCCGCGATGGGGCAGTGACGTGCTGTGACCACGCCTTCGGACGTATCAGCGTCGATATAGAAGTCGAGAATCCGCTTTCACAGTCCTGGTGAGAAACTGATGCCCAGTTTATCTTGGGTGCATCAGTCACCCATAATAAGCAGATGAGTAAAGGTTTCCAGGCTTACCAGGAGGGTGTCTTCGTGGGGGACGTCTGATGAAGGAGAACGATAAATGGCCCCCACGATGAGTGAGTCTTGGCGACGCAGTAGTAACCGAGGCCAAAGGGCGTCGCATTTGTCGGATGACTGGAAGCTATCAATAACCGTGTGTGTCGGGAGACACTGATGAAGAAAAATCGATGAATCCCCATTCTCCCTCGTGCAGAGTCAGCCCGATAAACTGAATACCCCGGAACACTCAGTTCACTGTCACTGATATCACATGTAAGCCAGGTCTCCGTGAAGGCGGACATGCTAAGTTGGGTGTCATGAGTTAACTATCTGATTTCCGGTGATTCATTGAACAGACTCAGACAGCTGGTACACGTGCATCTGAAAGCTACTTCTTCGCTAGATTTTGCGAGAAAATAGAAATGATGGTGTGAGGGAGAACCTGGGAAAGAAGGCCTAGAATTGAAGAGGGTGGTGGAGCTGGACTCGGTCTGTAATTCCGAGTTTTTCTGACGGCCTTCCCTCGAGACTGTGGGCGCGACATCACCGCCTGTGCGTAAGTCAGCGACCCTACCGGGCATTTGATCAGCATTCTTGGCGCCGCAACTTGCGACCTCTGCGCCCCTGTTGAATTCCGTTGCTTATGGGTGTTGTTTGGAAGTTTTCACCCACGGAAAATTTGACTTCCTCGTTTGCCGGGTGCGAGGTTTGAAAGACAACAATTGGCGCTGTGTTATGGGGCTACTGAGGGAAATATTTATGGGGGTGGGTCAAATTGCAGTATTTTGAGCCGCAGGAGGCGGCCCTAGCAGGCTACTGCCGTTCGGAATTCTTGTGAGGAAGAGTTTTCTGTTGGGCAGTTTGGTGGGTTTCGAGGTGGGTGAATCTGAAGACGGTTTTTGCGCGGCGTCGGTACCGTCAATGCTTGGTTTCTGTGCCTGGGGCCCACGTCACCCGGATGCAGCCAGTATTTCCGCTTCGATATTCAGTTTTCCCCGTTGATCTGATGAGCAGTAATCGAAAACAATGTGTGGCGCTGTTCTTAGGGTTTAGGGAGAGTGCCAGGACCAGAGCGAATCACTCATCGCAGCACAACTATGAAAACAGCAAACAAGGCGAATCAAGAAAACAGTCAACATGGGCCAGTTATAGGGTTTTTGTCATTACTTGCTTAGTCGCTGTTCCAGTTCGTCTGCTCCACTGATTATTTGCCAGTGGAGGTCGTGTCCACACAAACTTTTAAGAGCTGGAGTCAGGGTTGTGCAATCGGGCGTTGGTGGCTTTGGAAATGTTAAACTTTCGGAATCCAAACATTCTCGATCGATTCACTGGCACTCGCCAGTTAAACGGGTAACGACCCCGCTTGAAACCCTTTTAATCGCACCACTGCTGAACCGCGCAGGATGTTATTTATACACACTGTCAGACAATCACCCTGTAGTACGACAACTGTGCGATGCTCGACAGGAGAAAACTAATGATTGCACACAACAACGGGCTACAGAAGATAGAAGCCCGTCTTTTACTGGTGCTCTGAAAGCGGGTATTGATTAGGAACTCACGCACAATTTAGTGGCAAGATCAGTAGTTTCAACGGACTTTCCGAGCTTTCTTTATATAGCTCCTGTCATGAGGTCTCCTCTGAAGAAGAGACCAACTAACGAAGGTTTCTTATTTACATGGGGGGGATTAAGTTCCAACTGTACCGCCTACATCGCCTTCTGAATGAAATAACTTGGGCAGCTATTCTCTATGAACACTGCTTGTGGACGGTCTAGCCCCGCTATTAAGGGTCATGGGTGCAGATCGTTAATGCTGTACCCGTCAGGCACTGTATGAGGTTTTGGGTTTGATTTAGCTGATTGAAACTGCCGAATTGAATGTACTGATCGGTCCAGTTGTGTTTTCTGTACACACTTGGTTGGACTGAATCATATCCTCTTTTTTTCATGCCGGCACCCGAAAAACTTACTCCAGCATTGCTGTCTGGCTCCCGGGTGGAGTTAGAAGCCGCCATAACCCTATTCATGTTAGCGAGCTGACCGGTTTTCTGCTTCCATCGGTTAAGGTTTCCATGCTTATTTTGCTGCAATTAGCCTCATGACCAGACACAAGTCTTTTTCGACAATTTGTCGTTCTGGTTGCTTCCATGGTTATTGTCGAGCGAATTACTAACCTGATAGTACACAGTGAGATACCACTCTAACAATTTCTGAAATAGGTGGGAATCTATTATTACTTTGAAAAGGTCCCGAGAAGAGCAGTATAAAATACATACTAGAGGTCCATCCAGTGGTTGATAACCGTATAAGAGAAGAACTTTTGCTCAAGGAAGAGCCGGGGTCGAAACTTAAGAGGTCGCTCGTCGTGCCCCCCTCGGCTGTTGTTACCTACTGGGGTGAACAATTGCCAAACGAGTCCTGCGCCAGCGGAAGTGCGTGTAAGATTTGGGCCACCGCGAGATCTTCGAAAGCCAAGTAGATAAAGACTGAGAACTTCAACATGTTACCCACAGGGGAATAGTCCCTAGTATGTGACCACCTCGGTGGCTACTCGTTGGACGCTTTCAGCGGTGTAAACGACTTGATGATCATACTCGAAGAGTGGTCTTATATGGACTCTGTGAAGCGTTTCAAAGGCATGGCTGTCCATGTGGAGGTTGGCACTTTATCGTTTTAAGAGCCCCAAATCCCTCCTTGTCGGCCACCTGGTGGTGTTAAGAGAAAGGCAAACCAGACGACATCCTAATCCCGAGGTCTTTCATATGGTCAACTTCGGTGTGCGCTGTGCATGATGACTAGGTTCCCGGAGCCTCCTCCGAGTATCACAATTGCGTAATTGCTGTCGTTAAAAGGGATACTCCACTCATCTGACCAGTGATTAAGACGGCCAAGTTCAGCCTGTAATGCCTTGGGATATCAAGCATCTTAGATTTTCGGGTGACCAACATAGGGAAGACCGCTTCCATTATTAAGGATGAAGAGGTCACCGATGTACATCAGATTTAACGGCGGATCAAATAAGGATACTTGGATTATTTCAGCTGAGATCGGGGAGGGGGGAAGACGTCCTGATCCAGCTTTTACTGTGAGTTTTGTTACCAAAAAAGGACGTAACCGAGCAGGAGACCTCTCCTTGGATCCCATAGGCTTCTAGTTCAGATCAAGGTCTTTACCAAAGTCGGGAAGGATAAAATCCGGGATGTGACCTTGCTTTGAACCCTGCCGAGCTATCCATGAAGTTTGCATTAGTTATACATGACCGACCGGTATTCCCTGAACACTTCGGCGACCACGTTAGTGGGTTGAGAAGGTCTCCCCATTGAAACACCGCAGAGGCAGCGTTGAGGGCCCAGTTCACCTTTGGCGGCTCATGTACTTGGAATGAATATTCCTACTTTTGCAGGATATCAACAGTACTTTATTCTGTACCTGTTGAGTTTGTTGACGGATTTCGCGCCTGCACCAGTTTCGTGTGGGGCAAAAGGCCTCTATGTCCTCCGGCTTGCCAGTTTGCTTCTGTTTAAGGGATGGACAGGAACGTGTATCAAGAAGGCGAAACACCTGTAAGAGCGATGAGAGAGAGGGGATTTACATAGTCTGCGAGGGAAAATTGCTGCATTGGCTTCGCGAGCGGCAACTTTGAAAGAAGGACAGACTGTGTTCACTGAGTCAGATATGAGGCTTAGTACACTTGAAAACATCATTGGTGCGTTAAATTCTGTCTCCTGAAACTCTCTGAATAAAGTATTTTTTACAGAATTCGGGAGCCGGTAACAGATAAATTCGAAGACTAGTAGCATGTGGTCATTATGCCCCTGCGGTTTTTGAATTCCACCCAGTCTACCAGGTGAGCTTCATTCGTGATAACCAGACCACATAAAGACTCTGTCTCTCCCGGGCAGTAGCTTGCAGATAGCTCCACATGCTGTGTCCAGAATTTCTCATGAGTCAACATTGCCAAGTACTTCGAGGTTCCCCGGTGACATCACTCATGAGGAACAATTATACCATTATCGTCATCATAGACGGCAATACACCGGTGGTTCTCACTGACGCTCAACTACCACACAACCGTGAAAGCAAACAAACCCTATGCAGAAAAAAAGAACGGAGAGGGTGGACAGGGGCCTAACCAATAGAGATGACTGTCTATATTCGAATACTAAACATCGAGGTGTCTACACTTGCAAACAACCAAGCGGGCTATAAGTTGATGCAGCTACATGGTCGATTTTGGGTAAGGTGGGTTCACAAATAATGGAAAGTTGGGATAAGCAGTAGATAAAAGTGGAACGGTCTACAGTGGCAGTAATGTCTTCGTCGTCGAATGCGTTACACAGCGGCGAACAGCATTTTACACCAACGCGGAGCGTATCACGACCATCAGGCTGGAGTTTGGGCCTCAGTGCGCTGCATTCCCCGAAGGGCAAATTCCCCTACGACACTTGATACCGGGAGATTCTGACTCAAGAATACAACAAATCTCCCCGTGTACTCGCCGGGAGGGTCCGTTCGGCAAGTGAGTACTCAGGAAAATTCAATTCATCACCACCGGTATCTGCGGCAACGTTCTAGGCTTTGTATGAAGAGCGGAGCTGTGTAATAGCTCTGGTTTGTTGTACTGACCGATTAGTTTCAAGTTATGCCCCTGAGAAGGATGGTATCCGCAGGAGTTAGCAGAAATCTGAAGGAATGGTTTTAGTTCCTCCGAAGTTTGTACGTCAGTACCAGGTCGGATATCAGTCTGCGGTATCTAGAAAGAAGAAAATCAGTTCGTGACGCTGCTCGGGATATGCCTCTTTATCCAATATACAGACCGCTGTCGTCGCATGCCCCTGATCATTTTCCAAGGTGCGCTTGTCTTTATGTAATTGAGGCAAACAAGCAAGGGGCCCTTGCTCGATGTAAGTTTTACGTGCTAATTTTGCTGAGGCCTGTCGCATTATTCATGAGATTGCGCTGACTTGTTTGTTCGGTGTTTAAAGGTTGCCCCACGTTTGATTATCTTCCGAGAGTAAGCTGCATTGGTCATCTTTATTCTTACATCAGCTACCGCTACCGTTTCCCTTACTGATGCCCAGTCTGAACTCTGTATAGTTCTAAACGCCGAAATTAGACAATGCCCCCTGATTTTTCTCCGGCAACCAGTAGCTCGTACCTTTTATTGATTCACGAACAGGCGTTTCTCTCCGGCCTAATTATTGACCGTTTGTTCAAATGTGCTCAATTTTGTTCTGTGCTCCTGCAATTCCGAGCGGCGCCTAATCTTCGGTTTTGTTGTGCGAGCACATTCTTTGCTCGATTTCTGAAGATTTTCACGTTCGAAATAAGAGGTTTCATTCCCTGTATAATATCTTGCCTGGCACCGTATTAAATCCGGTTGATACGAGCGCGTTCTTCCCGGCTGTCACGAAGATACATCATTTTCTCCAAGGTTGATATTGAGGAACACACTTACCGGATCTTTGGATCGCGCGTATCGAGGTGTAAACTTGAATCGTTAGCGAACGATTCAGTATTACTACCAGGCCACCTTCTAACAACCCAAAGAGGAATAACGGCCAATTAGTTTAGAATTGGATTTTGGTCGAAGGTTTTACGGCGCTGATTTTTGAGCAGCGAAACGCGTGAAACAATACGCGATGCAAATCAACCACAACAGCTAGTGTCAAAAGCAAAAATGTACCACAAACCACGAATCGACTCGGGCGTCTCTTTAATAATCCTCACGGAACAGAAAACGGTCACCTTCGTTGAAACACGAAAAACAAAAGCAAATAAACCACAGGGTGTCCTCTAAGTGAGTAAACCAATCTACATAGGTGGGCAACTACGGCTAAGTTACATAAGTGAGAGTGTTATATAAGAAAGTTCCGGTGGAAAATTTGGGCATCCAAAACACCTGGGAAAATTTTTCGACGGATCCGGCAACCGCACAATACACTTACGGCAATGAAGATGGCTGCGCAAGTTTTTGGAAACGTGATCGGTCCAGTCTTCTAAACCAGTGCTCCGGAAGGGCAACTGCATTATTAGTTTTTTTTGACGTTTGCTTCAGTATTAGGATATCCTCAGAGGCTATTTGACAACAGTAGTTTTCTCTTTCCGTTACGTGGAGCATCATTCCACTGACAGAATAAGGGATATTATGCTCATATCTGATATGCACATTTTTCCACCTGCTGGTACGAAACTCAGTGAAGTTTGTTCCCAACCATTTGTAGTGTGCTCCACTACCGCCAAGTAGGGTGCTTACGTCAGGGCAGTTATGCGAGGCACAGGTTGAGCCACTACTTCATTTTTCAGCTCGTTGATGAAGATGACGAGAAGTAGTGGCCTCAGGATGGAGCTGTGTGAAACTCCTCCGGGGCTGAATCTGGCAGGATGTAGGAAGGTACCCAACTGTAGGAACGACTTGATAAATACGATTTGGGCTAGCGGATATGGCTAGCTTTGACACCACAGCGGTGGAACTTGTTGAATAAAACAGAATGTTCCACGCGATTAATAGCCCTCGCTGAGTCAATGTGGGCAGTATCAACCCGTATCTTCTGTCAGCCGCAGAGGTCGACTAGCCTGCAGTGAGCATAAGATTTGTAGCGCATGAGCGGTCAGAGAGTAAACGGTGTCGCTCGCTGAAGAAGAAGGTTTGCAATAAAGAAGGTCCAAAAAGTGACTCATGGATCGACGTCTCAGAATTCTTGGATGCAGAATAGCAGAGCACATGAGAGAAGTGGTTGCTGCCTATCGTGCGTAAGGGATGGTCACACCGCAACGCCAAAAGTTACTCATGGCAGAGAATGTCACACCCGAAGGATGAGTTCGAGGAATTTTAACGCTCCACAAATCGGTCAATTCTGTTCAAAAGAAAACTTGTCGAAGGTCTTCATGAGTTTACGTCCCGAGGTTTAAATGACGTGATTTGCACCCCCACCGGACTGCGTTTTCGCTGATGCGGTTTGTTTCAGCAGTGACTTATGAGTGTGGATTAAAAATAAATGGCGCTCAACGGCAATCACACGTGCCTGTTGTTTCTTTTTCCGGATAACTGTGATAACCCTGGAAAGAAAATGCAGAATGATACACGAGAGAGATACAGAACAGAAACTAGGTTATTCTGGCACGTCTGTTGCTACCGTCTACAAGAATAATACCCATTCTAGCTCTTTCTGTCAAACCATGTGCAGCAATAGGGGATGAACATTCCGCGCCCACCGAGCCATGGAGGCACAGAGCGGAAATTACAAACTGGCAGCCCACGCAAAACAAAAGTGGACGGAAAACCAAAAGGACCAAAAGTGTGCAGTGGAATGTGATCATCACAAACCTTACTTATTGTGGTAGACATGTTGAGCCCACACTTAGAGGAACCTTTGTTCATGGCCACCTCATTCCTCGTGGACAATTTATTTCATGAGCTGACCACTCGCTCGGTGGTGAGCCAAGGCAAACAGCCAGCACTGGCCTGGTTTTCTCGATGACGGTTTTATTACCCCTTAAGTCGCTGCATGACCAAATAAGCTGGAGTGCCGGTGTACGATCCACTGAGATCTCTTTCCTTTCTTCGTCCAAGGCAAATAAGTTTGCTGATGAGTAGAAGGGATTTCGTCTTTCATGTAGATTAAACACCACCCATAATCGATCGCAACTGAAGGACTCCCATGGAACTTGCAGACAGCCCCTCATGATATCAAGCAACAAACTCGTGTGTCACCTCAATTAGAGACAGTCAGTAGCGCATATCCTCGTCAAGGCCAGCAGTAGAACTCCCGCCACGCCTACATGAGGTAACCATGTTGATCACTACCCTATTCACCCCACATTAGGCATTAACAGCTTAGCATACATGAGGCAATCAGGCATCCCGATCAGTGCTTGCAGGCAAATGCGTTTGAGCTTTCACGCATGATCATTTGTGCTTAATATGGGGCGAATTGCAGGATGGCCCTATGATTTATGTCTGATATGACTGACACAATGCTGTTTGGTTAGATTGTGGTTCGTCCAGCTTTCTCGGAGCCCCTCGTTCTCCTCTGTCGTGACCGCACCACCAGGGTTGAAAAAGATTTACCTGGCCCTTAATAATTCATAAACGATTGGTAACCTTGACAGAAACTTCTGCTACGTAGTTGTCTGTCGGTACGGTCTTCGTATCATAACGGAAATGCGGCCCAAGTTTCTGGGGAGGGACTGGCAAGAACCAACTTATAGAAGTTGTCTTCAGTATCACGTGCGAGGTTCGGCACACGCATGAGGCGTGCGTTCTCTGCACTGTGAATGTTTTCGCATCGCATATTTCTGTGTTTCACAAAACCCTCAAACTCTTCTGGTGAGTTAATGATTTTCAAGCCATATGCTCGTTCCGGGGCGTTCCTTGACACAAGAAAAGCCGACTCGCGGTTTGTGGACCAATGTGAGTAATAGCGTACGCTTGGTTATCCCTGTCATCTGCAGTTAACTGCTCAACATTCGCCTGTTATGATGTGCGGAACAGATAAGGCTGGCGGTGAGTAATCGGTGACCGTTAGGCTGTTCGGCGTTCATCTAATTGGCTCTTAATAATCCCGGAGCAACAGCAGTCATAGATTTCTGCGGTGGTGTTCTAATAACCGGCTTAGTGAAAGACCTAGAAGACGCTCCGTAAAAGGCTCGCGTATACAGAACAGTTTCTTGCGCAGCCTGATGAGACTCAACGAGTTTCCCATGAGAAGTTTCTTGCCGCTGGGCCACGACTGGCGAGTGTGTGTGCCAGGTGGGTTGATTAGAATCTCACGGACTACTGTCACATAACATAGAAGACAACGGTACTCATGGGTGACCGTGTTTGGCATTTCACTTCTCGCGGCGCATGGCAGTCTTCATTTCCTGGCGGGTCTGCGTAGTCGCCCATGTGGTCCGAGATCCTCGTGCTAATACAGCAGGCAATCTCGTACTTTCTTATCCAAATGGGACTAAAATAGACTGCAGAAACTTGAGGGGGTTAATTCGGTACAGGCGAGTTGAGTTTATCGCGATTAGGCCGATTTCGTCCTTCAGATCTGAGATATAACCTAGATACTTCGTGGAGAACCACTGAAGCTTGGGCGGATCTGTTGAATTTCGTCCAGCACATCCATCGTTCTCTGTTTAGTGCATTGACGAGTGTAGAATTCTTAAGGCAAAATTTGTTCGATGTCTAGGATGCCCGTCCTAGGTTTGTTTTCAGGGTTCCTTCCGCTGCTCGCAATTAGTAGTTGTGAAAGACTTGTGTCATGATTGTATACGAGAGCATGATTCCGCCTCTCTTGTGCTCAGTGTGCAGATCTTCAGGTGGTTGGTACATTATCTCGTAATGATGGCTCTAAAGTCCTTCGAACTGATGAAACCGCTGGTAGAATCTGTGACGGGATAACATGTCGGTCTCAAGACCAACATCGAACATGTGTGAACCTAATGAATCGTAATCTCAGCAGTTCACCTTCTTAGAGATATAATGTTCCCAATCAGTCTGACCAGAAACACGATGCATCAAGTGGTGAAGTGGTTGTATGCTTTGAGCGCTTGACGATTGCTGTGCTTTGTAGAATGTCACAGTTCCCGTCTTCACTTATCCGCATCTCGTCGGCCATTCTAATTATATTGCAAATCTTCTTGGTAGTGACGACGCAACTTTCTCACAAAGACTGGCACGGCACTTTACTTCACGTACGCGACAAAGTTTCACCCTCACGAACGTTGTTCTTGATTTATTGCTGAATCTTGGTATCGTTTACTTGTGGAAACTGTCTTTCGCGTGGTTTTTCTTCCTCACTTCTCATCACTGTGCCCTTGTCTGTGTGCGCCCTGGTTTCATTTTTGCGCTCGATCGCCCCAATATTACGCGGCCGTTGCATTCAATCATATTCAACAGAGCCGTTAAGCTTGTAATTTGTGTGCTCTGTGGATGCGATATCGAGGTTTGTTGTTATTTTCTTTCACAGTGTTTGTACTAATTTTATTGTATATTAGCATCCAATTAATAACGAAATCGCCAATACGGCCGTCTTCTCTTCTAGATCCGAATCGATTGCTCGACGGGTTCAAAATTTACAGGCGCTCGTTGCTCAGAGACGCGATTATTCTGGATCCGGCCTGCCAGCAGACGCTGCCAGTAGACTGAGAATTGCAAATCTTCTTGGTAGTGACGACGCAACTTTCTCACAAAGACTGGCACGGCACTTTACTTCACGTACGCGACAAAGTTTCACCCTCACGAACGTTGTTCTTGATTTATTGCTGAATCTTGGTATCGTTTACTTGTGGAAACTGTCTTTCGCGTGGTTTTTCTTCCTCACTTCTCATCACTGTGCCCTTGTCTGTGTGCGCCCTGGTTTCATTTTTGCGCTCGATCGCCCCAATATTACGCGGCCGTTGCATTCAATCATATTCAACAGAGCCGTTAAGCTTGTAATTTGTGTGCTCTGTGGATGCGATATCGAGGTTTGTTGTTATTTTCTTTCACAGTGTTTGTACTAATTTTATTGTATATTAGCATCCAATTAATAACGAAATCGCCAATACGGCCGTCTTCTCTTCTAGATCCGAATCGATTGCTCGACGGGTTCAAAATTTACAGGCGCTCGTTGCTCAGAGACGCGATTATTCTGGATCCGGCCTGCCAGCAGACGCTGCCAGTAGACTGAGAGCTGCTTGAACATCCACTAGTCCTCTGTGATTGCCAGTGTTCGATAAATACGTTTTCGTGGTGATCAGGTCTATTTGCCAACCGTTCAGATGGCACAGCTTGTTAAGTGTGCACGGCTTGGCCTACCTCTGGGCTTTCCATTCTGTTTCGGTGGGAACTCAGATTTAAATCCTCGATGTGTTGTTTGCCTCGCGTGATGCCTTTTCTGGCCAGTCGTAACTCTAATCATTGTCAGGTAAACGTTAGACATGGCACACAGTGACTAATCTGAGGAGGTTACACATCCCTTCCAAAAACACTCAACTATGTGTCTCGTTTGTATTACCGTGATTTCTCTTATGTGGTAGTTGCTAGATAATTATTTCGATCAGCAATCTACTACTTGACGAACATTTTTAACATAATAAAAAAGTGTTTTCTCAAATTTGGTTGTTGTTTCAGCGGGTTCGTATCTCATTTTGATAGTCTAGTGTTCAGTACCTTATACTTCCTTGGGGGCGTGCTGAAGTCTTGCAATTTACTTCGGTCTTTTCTGTAGACAACGTCTGACACATGGTGCGTCATTTTGAGCACCCTATAATCTTAAATGCAAGAATTTGTTGGCGGTTCGTTGTTCATGCAGTATGAGTGATATTTGGGACCACCGCCGAAGATGTGCCACTACGACGGCCTTTTCATCTGTCCCTGCAGATGTAGTTGAGGGTGAGCAGCTCTGCTTGTTTACAAGTACAATCACTGTTTTTATTAGGGCTTGGTTGGTCACAGGTTCTTTGTCCTTTGGACAGTCGATCAGTGGCGGTCTTTATGAGTGCCTGGTTTGTTTACAAGCTGTTATTAGTATGCGTGCCTTTGTTCTGCTTTCACTGAACTAGTTGACGCTTGATTACATCCTTTGAGATCAACCTCCGCCTGTGAAGAGTTTCGGCAAGTTTCCCTGAAAACTGGTGATTCACTCTCCTGATAACATATCGCTATGTATGTTGTGCAAAGATATCATCCGGGGATACCCAAGGATCAAAATCCACACTTTGGAACCCCTGAGTTTTCTCTCAGAAACTGGCCGACAATGAAGTTTACGTCCACTAGGGTCTCGAGGTTACTTAACGCAATATTCTCAAGTGCAATTTAGTGGATGCGGTCAAACTACAGCCGCATGCCGGCGGTTTATTCCCCTTCAGAAGATCAGGTATGTAGCTTTTATCTGTCCTCGGTCAAAGTCTAAGCTTTTTCAAGCAAACAGCCGTTTGTTATGGGCATTCACGTCGTTCTACGCAAACAAGGGAAAGTAAGCGTGTTTCTCTGCGATGGAACCATTATCAAATAGCATTTTGGTTGATGGTCGCAAGCATATTGATGTTCATCTGCCTTGCTTTAGCTGTGATACTCCTGCTTGCACTTGAGCAAGGCAAACATTTCCACATAGTGGTTATAATTACCACGGAATATGTTTGCACACAGGGACTCGGATCTGTGGAAGGCTCGAACGTTGATCTCTCGCAGCTGACCCTCGCTGTGGCAGAAACTTCCACGACAAGATATTCGCTAATTATCACGATGGTCAGTTCCCTACTGTAGATATTAGTTGTGGTGTTGTTCACGATTTTCCACTAGATTTTATGTACACGTTATGCCTTGGCGTTGTTAAGAACTCGCAAGAAGTTGGCGGACTGGCTCAAACAGAATTGGGAATCCGAATATCAGGGCCACTATTTACCGTTTGAAGCCTGTTGGGCCATGTAGTCCTGTCAATTTCATATGTCGCTGCCTCTATACTTTGGAATCAAAGCACGGGAAACCCACCGAGTGTGGACAATTATTGTTGTACACAGGACCTGTGTTTCTGAAAGGCGTGTTTTCAACCTGTCAATATGAACACCTCGTGAAATCTTCTCGCTGTACATACTTCTTTCACATTATGCTTAAGGATATCCCTAGATAAAAGGCTTCAAAAAAAGAACTGAAAGAAATGTGGTGGAAACTTTTGAATACGTTTTGGCCTCGTCATCAGAATCAGTCACCTGAGGGTGAGTTGTCACTTGTTTGAGATAGGGAACTGGACGATTTCCTGCAGAGATAGACATAACAGGCACACCCAACTATAAAGTTGTCCTCGGGGCTATTCAGCCTACTACTAACCAGGAAAACTCTGGACATCACATGTGTCGAATTCAGCCCAATGGGCCATTGTAAGTACGAGACGGCAGCCTTCAGTCATCCATTCACTACAGCCCACAGAGACTAAGTTTTCCCCGCCCACCGGCTTAAAACCTTTGGTGAACACTTGACTCATTCCGACAACCGGTACGGAGCGCGGGCTGAGGCTGTACGTCTTGTTTAAGTCCCCGGACAAATGTTCTAGTTTGGCCAGGCCCTTGTGATGTGTAAACGAACAGCTTGATAAGGCTATTGTGGAATCAACTGTTCGGTGGATTGTGCATTAACCTTATTTTGAGGTCGAATGTACGAACCAATAAAAGGGAACACGTGTGGAAAAGTTTGCCCACAAACTGAGAACTGTGGACGAAGTATCCATCCAAAGTAGTTAAACCGTGCATACCGAACGATCGTACTAAGAGTTTAATGTGAAGCACACGGCTGAAATAATGCCTCGGAATAATCAGTTGCATTCCGTATTGCCAGTGAAAACAAACAATCACCTTATGGGACAACAAAAACTAGATGTAAGGCGAAATGTTACAGAACGTCATGTACGCATACTTGTATTTACAGAAGGTAGATTGAACGATTCAGCGACTGATACACGAGTTCGAGGCAGGGGCCCAGGGTTTCCGAATACAGTCGGTATTTCATGTTCAGTATCATCGGGCTCCTGTTGATCTGTAAGACAGTAATTGGAAACAGATTGTGGCACCGTTGAAAACAGGGTGTAGCGAACAAAAACAGGGTATCAGGATTCAAAATTACAAAACTTGAAAATGTGTTTCGAGGTGGTGTGTTAATGGGTGGCCAACTCCTTTGTCTCTTTTGTTTTCTGTCAGCCCGACCGTCCCGCCGATCGTCTGAGGTGTTCAGCCACCTTCGAACAAAGGTGCCCACGGTGCCGATCAAGGCGTTTAATAAGGCACTTTTGAACACGGATAATATATATGAACTCTTTAACCATGTCCTAGCTATAAATCTATGTCCAACTGAGCGGCATTCGGTGATGGATAACAGGCTCTTGGAAAAAGTGCGTCCACTTTCTGGATAGTTGAAGTATAGGGGGCATAACTGGAATTTCGTAAAGGTTGAAGTAAAGGTTTGTGTTTGGTGAGACTGGGGGCCACCTGGTAGGACAGATGCAAGAGTCCCGCTTCTAGCTCGTCGCACAGACCTTATAACTATAGATTCCAAAAGAGCTTTATGAAGCAATATGTACGCAATTTAATAGTCACTGTAGGTTTGCCAGAATTCTAGCTGGAATCATTTGAAATGTCAACTTTGAATTTTCTTAGCCCCATGCAAAATTCTGAGCTTAATGTGCCCAACAGATTAAATTGCGTGGGACAAAAGTAGTCCCATCTGGTTTGTTATTGTGAGGGTCGAGCTAAGACATCTATCGAACGGTTAACTGTTGCTGCTCAGCTGAGTAGATTTCCTGTGGTAGTCAAAATATTCAGACGACGATGTGGAAAGTCTCATGTGGTTATTCAGGCTACCACCAGAGGCGTGTTCAACAGCTCAAAGCTTGCTCTGGAAGACGCTGAGGGTCTTCAACGTTTATCCGCTAAGGTGAGGGGATATCAGCCGACTTCTTCCAAACCGAACCATTGATCACAGTTGAATTGCCGAACCGAGCCTCTCCATATCCTTGAAAGACCTCCTCGCTCAATGAAAGATAAGTGGACAAAGGTAGCTGACACCCTCACAAACTCTTGTCACAATGAATTGCTTGAGTTTATAGGCAGGCGAATTTCGGTTCCTAGTGACCTGTATGGCCGACTCACCGCCTCACTAGTCCAGGCCGAATCATCGGAAGTGAGTCCGCGCGCTTCCGGGATGGTTCTCAGCGAATGCTTTGTGTGTCAACCATCGTGGGAACGGCGAGTAAGTTACCACTGTGGAATATGTAGTAGGTATCATGACTTGCCAACGTGTCAGAGACTTGAATGCATATCATTAGAGGTACGAGGCGAGGTTCTAAACAAGTGTGAACGATGCTCTGTTTATCTATTTCCGAATCACACTACAGGGTGCCCGTGCAGTTTTAACGGCATGTATGTGGCGAAAGACATCATATAGTGAAGTACGGAGATTTGGCGCTCCCGTGGTCTGAACTCAACGTGAATGAGTCAAGCTGTAGATCCACTTATTTGCATGATAGATGGATTTGTCTTGACTTCGTGCCTATCGAATTAATTTGGGTGGTGCGGATGTTTGAGACGTATGCCTTCCTAGTTACCGGATCCGATGCTACACACAGTTAAGTCTCTAGTTGAGCGACCAGGGCTTACGGCATGTAAGCGAACACAGCGTTTCTACACTGAGTAATATTGATACTACTGAATGTCAGCAGCTGGGTTTGGAGGTTGATGCTTTGGATTATGGAGGCAGGATCAGGGTCAAGGTGTTTACTGTCAGGGAACTTTCGGTTGTACGGCTGGAAACCATATGAGGAAATGAAGTTCGGTCTTGGCCATATTTGGCCGGTCTGCCTATCTTCTCGTTGAAGGAAGGTAGAGTCGGGTTACTAACAGGCTAGAGTCACAGTTGACAGTAGATCAGCTGGCGTGGACCGGCATCAGCCATACGTCGTGAAAATTTTCTTTGGGTGGACCTTGCAAGGCTCTATGCCACTGTCAACAAACGGTGAGGCCGAATTTCATTACTTGAAAGGTGTTGGGCTGAACCTTTTGGTTTAGCACATGTTCGACATAGAATTTGTCTAGAATAGATTG
The DNA here is from genome assembly GCA_008508345.1 of Paragonimus westermani. Classification (NCBI taxonomy): domain Eukaryota; kingdom Metazoa; phylum Platyhelminthes; class Trematoda; order Plagiorchiida; family Troglotrematidae; genus Paragonimus; species Paragonimus westermani. Next base: position 33,802 of record QNGE01002710.1, read on the forward strand.
TCTGATGAGGCAGCAAGCTACCCCTGCGAGTGGAGTCTACTGCTACGCTGCAGGATGGTCGATCCGAGATCGGTTTGCCGTGGCGGTCTGACAGTACAAGCCTTATGATAACCGATGGATGGTTCGTAAACGTTTGAATTTACTAGGTAAGAGACCTCCCCCAGGGCACCGGATGAGCACGTAAATATAACTTGATCACCAGAGCTCATTTGACCGAAGGTTATATATCAAGTGTTGGCGCCACTGAGGAATGGACCCCTTATTGGTGGTACCTGTCCCACCACTCAATGCTGAATCCAGATAAGCCTGGAAAGGTGCGGATAGTATTCGACTACACCGCGGAATAGAGACGCCTCTTTGAAAAGGCCAGTTCTGAAGAACAACCTATTAGCCCCAGTGTTAATCTTCCGGACTGGTTTAATAACTTCGATCTCGGACATAGGGGGAATATTTTTGCAAGTGGAGGATCGCGGAAGAGGTAGGTAGGCATCGAGCTTTCCGTGGTGGAACGATGAAACGATGTCCGGTCCATCTGGCACGTATGAAGTTACGGTCAACCCTTTCGAGACTACTTCTTTGCCATTCTGCGCATCATGTACGCTCAAGAAGACTGCAATCGATAACAAGCATTTATTTGACAGGCCGGCCAGTAGAATTCTGGACGGCATTCCTTACGTTGACGACTGTCTGTCTTCAGTGGATACGCTTGAGAAGACAAGACGTGTAGAGTCTGATTCACGCGAAATGCCCTCTCCTGGGAGAATTCAGACTGATGAGTTGGACGTCTAAAATAGAACAGGCACTGGCAGATATACCGCCGAACAAAAGGACTTAGGTGGTCAAAGTCACCAGAAGGTTCCTGGGATCCAGTGGCACGTATAGGAAGACTGTTTCGAGCTTCGGGTGTCTTGACAGGGAAAGTCATCTACTAGGAGAGGTTTATTAGCTTGCACCACGTTGGAGTACGGCCCGCTGGGGTTAACTGCTGCGCTCGTTTCCCGCTGTCGGAATTAATTCAGTGTCTCTGGGGCACAGACATTGGTTGGTATACATCCTTAGACGAAAAGCGTGAAGGAGATAGGGAGAGGTGGTCACAAGGCTTAGCGACAACAGACCAAGTTATTTCACCGTGCTGTATCAGACTACATGTGAAGTCGCCAACGCGTTCGGAGTTGCACGTTTTCTGACGTCCCCGGGACTGAATATGAAGCTGTCGGTTGTCTGCGAGACAACTTGGGAAATGGTAACATCTTTTGCTGCCGCTTGATGGGAAAGACTGTGGTTGCAACTTCAAAGACCTTGTATAACCCGAATATTGGAACTTGCAGCCGCGGTACTGGCCGCCATAGTTATGAGGTTTAGGGTGAATGACAACACCATACTTCGACGGTCTCCGTCATTGTGTTACAGCACTTGAAAAACACCACTTGTCGCTTTGTCACGGTTGTGGTCAACTGCGTTCAACTAGTTAATGCATATGCTAAGGGATGTCGGTTGTGACACATTGTGTCCGAACTAAACCCGGCAGGCAGCTTCGCAAGTAACGTACAATGCTAGTTCTTAAGAAATACACACGTGGCTGAACGGCTTGATCCTTCCCTGGGAAATTGAAAACTTATGTTCGCCCAAAACGCTGCCCAAACAGTTTCGAGCGAAGAAATTGGAATCGAGCAAGGTGCCGGCAGCTAGTAGCGCTTTGTTAGGGTTGGTAGCGCGTTAGTGGTGCGCAGTGGGACGTGAAGCTCTTTTCACAGTAGTCACACAGATACACCCTACTGCGTTCGACATCCTGGTTAATACGTTTCAAGAATAGTTTTATTTGCATGAAGGCCGGTCGGAATTCCTATATTTTGTCGGGTACTATACGTGAGTTAGAGCTGGACGTGGCGTGTGAATTCGCCGTTTGCTCTAAGCGGCAGAGCGCCTTCCGTGGGAACTGTACATAGCACCTCAATGACAGACAGTGCACACTGGCCCAATCAACGCCCGTCCATATGAAATGTATTCTGTGTCTCGGTGGATGAGTTTCAGCCGAACTGACTTACGATACCGCTGCATCGTGAGACTGTTACGGAGATGGTCGTCAGACACTATCCTGTGACTGAAGATCATCGAGGATCTAACCACACGTGATCGTCCCTCTGAAGGAGGTTTTGGATTAAGTGTGTGCCGCGTGCTTCCAAAATGCCTGATGTGCAAAATGTTGCCTGTGAAGCCGTGCCAACAAGTGATGGCCCCGTTTTCTGTTGATTGCACTACATCCGGTGGCTCACTAGTAACAGCATGTGAAGTGAGGTATTCTGCACTCATGGAGTTTCGGACTGGGTGGTGCGTTTTCAAGGATATCGTTGTCTCTCCGCCTGTTTGAGGACGAGAGCCATACATTTAAAAGTGGCACAGTCCACTTCGACGAATGATTTCAATGGATCTAATGAGGTCCACTGGCCGTCGGTGTGTGTCAGAAGTTATGTAAGGCGATAACGGTAATAACTTTGTGGACAGAGACTAAAAGCTGAGGGGGACGTTACTTGCCTTCTACTAAGAAAAGATCCGTCGGACATTTGTGGCACGTGATACCCATTGGCACTTAAACACTTCTGCTGCTAGTCATCGAGGTGGGATGTGGGAGTGCATGATTCGTACAGCTCGACACGTCATGCGGGCTGCTGTGAAGCAACAGGTGGTGTAGGACAAAGCTCCCTATACTCGTTTAACTGAGGTCGAAATAATTCTGTATGGCAGACTTTCGGTTCTAGTCTGTGATGCTCCGGACGGCCCCTCTGTTTTGAGGCCAAAAGATCTGTTTCTTACCCACACCACACAGCTGAAAGGATGAACGAAGAAGCGGAGGGAGACTCAACGCTGAGTAGGTGTGTTTTGGAAACGCTGGATCAAAGTGCACTTACCCAACATTCAGGCTCACCATAAGTGAACCAAGGTTGAACGGGACGTGGAGGTTGGCGACCTTTATCTACCAATTGAAGGCTTTCCATCTGCAGGCCGATAACGCAAGGCCGCGGTGAGTAGTTTAGTGACCGGTGCTGACAATCGTGTTCGTGAGGTGTACATTAGAACAGAGAATGACACGAGTAGGGAGACGAGGTCTACATATTCTCGAGAGGGCAGAGGAGAGTGACGTCGCCAGCGGGCAAATCTCAGTTGAAGTGAACAGCTTCAGAGTATACAAACAAGGCGCAGATGCACGAGTCTTGAACAGCAATGCTGGTCTCGGGACAAGGGTTAGAATAACTCGTTGCGTTTACTCACTTTTTGCAGAACTTTCTAATTACATTGCAAATCTTCTTGGTAGTGACGACGCAACTTTCTCACAAAGACTGGCACGGCACTTTACTTCACGTACGCGACAAAGTTTCACCCTCACGAACGTTGTTCTTGATTTATTGCTGAATCTTGGTATCGTTTACTTGTGGAAACTGTCTTTCGCGTGGTTTTTCTTCCTCACTTCTCATCACTGTGCCCTTGTCTGTGTGCGCCCTGGTTTCATTTTTGCGCTCGATCGCCCCAATATTACGCGGCCGTTGCATTCAATCATATTCAACAGAGCCGTTAAGCTTGTAATTTGTGTGCTCTGTGGATGCGATATCGAGGTTTGTTGTTATTTTCTTTCACAGTGTTTGTACTAATTTTATTGTATATTAGCATCCAATTAATAACGAAATCGCCAATACGGCCGTCTTCTCTTCTAGATCCGAATCGATTGCTCGACGGGTTCAAAATTTACAGGCGCTCGTTGCTCAGAGACGCGATTATTCTGGATCCGGCCTGCCAGCAGACGCTGCCAGTAGACTGAGAATTGCAAATCTTCTTGGTAGTGACGACGCAACTTTCTCACAAAGACTGGCACGGCACTTTACTTCACGTACGCGACAAAGTTTCACCCTCACGAACGTTGTTCTTGATTTATTGCTGAATCTTGGTATCGTTTACTTGTGGAAACTGTCTTTCGCGTGGTTTTTCTTCCTCACTTCTCATCACTGTGCCCTTGTCTGTGTGCGCCCTGGTTTCATTTTTGCGCTCGATCGCCCCAATATTACGCGGCCGTTGCATTCAATCATATTCAACAGAGCCGTTAAGCTTGTAATTTGTGTGCTCTGTGGATGCGATATCGAGGTTTGTTGTTATTTTCTTTCACAGTGTTTGTACTAATTTTATTGTATATTAGCATCCAATTAATAACGAAATCGCCAATACGGCCGTCTTCTCTTCTAGATCCGAATCGATTGCTCGACGGGTTCAAAATTTACAGGCGCTCGTTGCTCAGAGACGCGATTATTCTGGATCCGGCCTGCCAGCAGACGCTGCCAGTAGACTGAGAGCTGCTTGAACATCCACTAGGCCTTTGAGATTCACACATATCATCTCAGATGCGATCCACTTTGTAAGGGTTCTTCACCATGCTGACGTTATAGCCTCGGATCCAACAACCGTTCAGTTTATTGGTTCTTTTATACGGGTGCCCGCAATCTCTCTGTGTGTATGTACTTAGCTGCTTACGAACGCAAAATACTGATGAAGCTGGTCACGTGACCGCGTAATTCAGCCTTCGTTAAGCGTCTTAGGGCTCGTTTCGGCCAGCTTCACACTACTCTGATATTTGATGGCGTGTCATCGCCTAATTCAATAGCAAGCGAAGACACTCTGCGGTGTGTTGCGGCGTTCAATATGTCAAGCATCCTACCATTGGGCTGTGTACCTGCTCGACGAACATGTTGAGTGACTTATGCCTTTGTGTTCGGCAGTTAGGATTTCACCTTCGTAGAGGAGAATTGTCCGGCACGCTTGATCCCCGACCCATTCCTATCGGTTGTCAGTTCGTGCTATGCATAGCGCTCATCGGATGCTATACTGCCGAGTGATGCTGGAAGTTTAATCTGTGGGCGAAACGAACGTCAGTTCTGTGGATTTGTTGATCGCTGTCTGTAACTCATCAGTTGCACAGATCACCGGTGCTTCCCTAAGCAACTGACGTCGCGAATATTTTTTCATAAGACCCAGGCGTTCCCATTGGCTGCAACATCAGCCAAATTCAATAATTAAAGACGCGCCGTAGACTCTGCAGACGGTCGCTGCTTGGAACATTAGGCGCTTAACTTTCACTGCATCAGGAACGCCAACAGGTGTGAACCACAGGGTGCTGGACTGGTGTCTTCCGACTGTGTATCGGAGAATTTAGGAATCCGTTGGGCATGAGACTCCTGCAACAGCTTTGTCAGCTGGATTCAAGGTCAGGGTGGAACCTGAGTTTTCGGTTTCTAGCTACCCGAAGTTCTTTCACAGACAACCACATTAACGGCAATATGCAAGAAACCCCTCTTCGTCACGACCAGCATTCACAACTGTCTTTTTTAGAGGCAGAACACGTGATGTTAACTTAAACGGTACACGACCCATCATTCTACAGTTGCATCCCACGGTTAGAGAGGTTAAAGTGAGTTTCCGTTACGAAAGACGAATTCACTTTGGCGAAATGCCAATGATTGCACCTATATGGACAAAACGTTAGGTGTTGAAATGGATGGTTATTATCAAAAGCGCGATCTGTGGCTAATGCGAGTGTTTGTTACTTCTTCCAAAAGTGTGTGGGTAAGCGGTTGTCTCATTTTTGATCACTGTAGCGACAGTTGAGAAACACACGTTGAGGTACAGGAAGAAGTGTCACTGTAATATACCCGTAAGGAGAGAAAATGATTTCGTCGGTAACTGTTTTTCGAGGACACGCAACATCAAAACAAAAGTGAAAAATTGTAAGAAACGGTGTGGGACACTACGTGACGGTTCGATCAGTTAGTTGGTCCTCAACCAAGGCCTCTTTCTCGGAGACTGCGCAGACCGCGGGCTCTGCTACATATTAGAGAGAGTGGTTAGCCGCGGTTTTGAAACATACAACGTACCTCCTCTCAGTTTCGGGTTCATTCTACACTATTTTGTTTCTGTCAAGGTGAAGAAAATAAGAACCAAACGTTACTGTTCGCGCTCTTCGCCTCAGACCTGTGCGGTTTTCTCTAGAGATTGTCTAATTGGTGTCGACTGGCTCCTCCATGATTGCATTTGCTTGGTTTGTGGGTAAACGAGGTTCACCAGGTGTCACAAATACCGGTGTGGCGCTAAATTTGCAAGATCTGACTTGAAATGGAAGCACGGGCAGACGACTGCAAGTCGCACGAAGCTTGCTCTCTGTTATATGTGCCGTAAAGTCGGCAGGAACCAGCAATCAAAGTGGAGTATGAAAAAACGTAGTCGAAACCATTCAACGGGTGATTGTCTCTGTGCCCCACCAACAGGTTACAAACTAAGGATCATCCCTTATAGAGGCTGATAGCTACCTATTAGTACTGCACATGAAGACCTACAGTCTTCTCAAGTATTGTGACGTTACTATTTGTTTCACGCGTCCAGGTTACATGAGCGAGTCACACCGTAATCGGTTGAAGACAAGCCCAAACCTTCACTGGCATGTTTTGGAAACGGTAGCGGCGCGAACTTTTGCCTAAACTGCAAGCTTGCGGTAAGTGATTCACGGCTTCACCTGAGTTGCTGGCAGGTGGTGTCGTCCTCCAGCGTTATATATCTGTTCCTTGGGGTATTAGGCTGAAGGGCATGGCAGCCTAGGTATCTCCAGGATCGGATAATAGCATAGAACAAGCGGTTTTGGCGACACCACATGGTGGTGTAAGATGGGACACAGGATCGACCAGTGATGTGAAACATCAGACAGATGAGGAGTTAAATGAAAGTCTCTATCATCCCATCTTCCTGTAGTCTCGGAGGGCCTGTTATGTAGGAACTACACTAAACTTTCCGAGCCCGGCGTAGACCTTTGTGTGGTCCCCTCGTCGATGTGTGTTCAATGCCAAATGTTGAATTCTCTCAAACATGCTTAGCCTACTCGTAGAGAGTCAGCGTCCAGTTTGTCTTCGTTTCGCTTTCGCAAGTGACAGTGTATGCGTTTTGATGGCTTTGCACAATGACTGCGCACGGAATGTCTATCTTCTTCATGTTCGAAACTGTGATCGGATGTTCACCCGAAACTTCCGCTTCCTATTGGTAAGAGCTCTAACGTTCGCTTGCACCACTGTTCACTGGCGGGGATTTTACGAGGCCATTTTTGATCACTTCATTCTTAACAAACGTCCTGTTGGATGATTAGAGTTTTCGGTCAACCCACGTTCAAAACAAGACAACACCATTGTATTGAGTAAGTGGGTGCGTGCTTCGTCCGCTTTTGCTGAAAGTTTAGACTGTACTTTTTGAAAAACAGTCAGACTGTCATCCTAACATGCATGGTATCAAAAAAACGCGTTAGGATTTGAAAAGGGACTTCGGATTTCCAACGACTTTCGAAAATATGATAGGTAGTTGGCACTAGCATAACTTGATAAAGACGGCGGCAATCAAGAGAAGAACGGAAAGGAACACAAAGTGGGTTCCATCCCACTTAGCAGCACTCAGAGTAAAGCCCAGGGAAAAGCGTGCAGAACGCCGGAAAAGGTACAGATCAAGTATCACTTAATAATGGGATATCGATAATGTTAGAAAAGGACAAACATCAGTTGCGTGCAATTATTTACACGACTGGAGACGGTAGAAGTGAGGTTGTGTCAAGTCAGCTGTAGCAGACGTGCGCAGAATCATGTGTATAAAACAGAGGAGCGGGGGAACACGGTTGCGGCCATGATCCTCAGGGGCGCCACAGGATCTCTGGTCACTACCCTTTCAATATATTTTTGCCGGCATCACCGAATGAACTTTATTCAGTTCGATAGCCTTTCCTGATCTCTTCCAGGAATCCGACTGTATCCATTTTAGCTCGACCGTATGAATGGGCGCCGATGGGATTGAAAATAGTGCTTCAGTGAACCGATTATTCTCAATAGCCAGTAACGATTTAACAGTCCTACCGTACCATCGTTTCAAAGTTTCACCAGCTTCCGTGGTTTCTAGCGAGATGAGAAATGTAATATCCGTGTGATAATCTCTCTTTGCATTACTCCGTTATAACTCTGTGGCACAAAGTCCAATTTTGGAGTGGTCCGTCTGCTTCAATTCCACGAACTGTCAAAGTAAGAAGACAAGGGATGTGTTGGATGTTGAAACGATTAGCAGGAACCGAATTTCGCGGGATTTTAACCGATTCGCTGCGCAGCAGTGTGTAATGAGAAACAGAACTGCATCCGACAGAAAAAAGGAAGAAACGGGATGGTAGAAAAGAGGGAACGACGAGTGAGGACGGACGCGTTCTAAGACTGTCCGAATGATGCTAGCCGTCTTGGAATAAGTCACGCTTGTGTCTGGTCCTCGAATCCATCTGCTGACGTTGTCCGGAGGATGACTTCTGGTGGTGCATTTTATTTTGAACGGACTCGGGAGAGAAAACTGTGCCGTCCACGTAAGAGGCTGCTACCTTTTGTGATAAATTATACTCGTGGCCGCCAGAGTTCAAAGGGTGTTTTATGTCATCTAAGAAGCATAAGATCTCTTGAGCCAATGAAAAAACCACCTCCAAACTTGTGTTGGTTAGAGGAAGAAGCAGTAGCTTCCGCGGATGGTCTTTGTGTGTTTATTCAGACAAGCATTCAACTTTTTTAATGTCTGTTCCAGTACGGCACACACAGTTGTTTGCTACTTTCCAAACTGTGGCCTAGATAGCATGATATAAATGGGCGATCCGATACTAACTGGCAGTTTTCCGGGAGCCCTGTTTGGCCTTGTGAGAGAGATCCAGATTTCTCCAGCAATAGTTCTATTTTGAAGGCGTAAGAGGGCGCCGATATCACTGTGGTACTCGGATGTCTCTGCTGGTGCGCAGCAGCCAAACTTGCATCATTGATAGGGCATGCCGTTGTAATTTGGTGATGAACGTGCATAGCATTCCATTTGGAAGTGCCAATGACGCCCAGTTTGCATCGACCACTGGTGCGTTACACCCAGCTCCCTCTGAAAGTCATTTGCGCCCACGACTCTGCATGGAACACGCCAGAGTATCTTATCGTCACTATACATAAAGGAAACATTACTTACTGCTGAAGTGTCATTGATGCAGGCAAGGAATTTTTGTAGAAATCAATATGATGGTTTGTGGTGCAACATTTTCGACGCGGAATGGATTGAGGTACTTGTAATCTGCCTTGCCCGTGTACGTGCGATAGATTAGATCCTGCTTCTGATCTGGGTTGACTTCAGTGCATACTTGCATTCAACAAAAGTTATTCAGTGAGACCGTTCGCAAGCACTAAGACCGCGGAATCCACCGAGATACTACCAACAACAGACTTTGTCCACGAGTCAGATGGAACCAGCGTGTTATGCACACACGAGGAATCTTTTCTAAAGCCTTACCGCCCTGGTGCCAGAACTGATTTATTACCAGCGTGAACGTTCATGAAATCATTTACCATATTCCATATTACTTTCAACAGGCTTGGAAGTAAAATAATCGGTCAGAGGCTGGTAACCATTGACCTATCTCCACCACTGTAGGTGAGGGGAAGACACCCTGCTTTCAGAAGCCTGGAATACTACTAGTCATATATGCGGAAAGACATGAAACCGTTCCATCAGCTTACTTGCGAGTTCTTTCAGCATTTTGAATCTCGAAGAATTGTCGGGCATAGCAAGGTTTGCATGGCGCTCGAGCTGACAAGACTGAAATTATGGGCTGCAGCGGACGGATGTTAGAGGTTGAAAACAGTGCTGCATGCCTTTGTCTAAGCAGCGAACTTGAAAACGAATTTTGCGTACCCCGAGTAAGAGGAAAAAGAACAACACGAAGGTCACGAATAGTGTCATCATCACGGTCACAGAACATGAGACCACAATCAGCCGCAAAACCTAGAGCTCAAATATCGGAACATAGCTGTAGCAACTTAGAACCCCCTAACAGGTAATAGAAAAGACGGCCTTTGGTAGAGTTCCCTTTGCTGCTCAGTCCCGGGGTAAAACAGCGGAGTACAATAGATGTGGTTACAAGTTTTGAATGGCTTCGGGGTTAGATCACTCAAGGTATCTATCAGATGCAGGCGCCGAACTTGAGATCCAGATAAAGGGGTGGACATTCACGATGCCAGATTTGAAAAATCCAGTTACCTCGGTAGAAAAGCCGAAGTTGTTGGGAGAAGTTAATTCTTCGTAATGCAGATGCACACTGAGAACCCAACATCACTGCTCCGTCGGGTTCAAAATCTATGGCCCTACACGCCCCATGAGACGTTATATACCTGGTTTCGACCGGGTCAGGAGAGCCGTGGTCCCACATGAACATTCGGAACGGTGAACAGCGCGTTTCGATGCGTACGACTACTATGCATTGAGTACGACGTTCGTTCGTCATACCAGATGCACCATCTACAGCGTCAGGAACCGTGGCATACAAGATATTTCATTCCATTGAATACTTCGTTCGGGGTTTAAGCCGGGACAACGTTTAGGCCAGCGGTTAAGTATGGTGTGGAAAGGAACTATTTTCCACGGTGTTTGGTGCGACGTGATGTAGTTAACATGTTCACCCTTGTAAGACACTTACCAGATAGTAGCTGTTTGGCTCACGTCTGATGTTACTGCGGATGTTATCTAGTCTTGAATTGAATCATGTGGGCAGTTCACAGGAAGTGTTGGTTACAACACAAGTTGGGCTGGAGGTGACCGCGATATGATCGCTTTGCAAAGTTTTACAAAGTCCACCATGTGGACTTTGGTAGTTTTCACCATGTCCATTCACGGTGGTCCGTGAAATTCACTTTACCGTATCGCCTGGCTGATATGTTCCATGAGCCTCACTCTCCACAAGAGGTTTTGGAATCCACCAGCAACAGCGCCTTGGGTTAGGTCGCTGGTAAATCTTGCTAATGTGGGCTAAATCAACTTAGAACGATGGCGCAAAATCTCGGGTTGTAGTGGCTGGCTTAGTGCTGTCGTCCTACTGTAATGTCTGGGCTGGCACACGTTACTCAAAGCCGGCGATGACTTAGGGTGAGTGAAACTCCTTAGCAGTCACTTGGAAGAACTCAGGAAGTGTCAACATTGCCATATCCCTATTTGGAAGTGCACGCAAAACAGTGCTAACATCAACCGCCGCGCCTTCCTCTATGTTTACCAGCCAAACACTACGAAAGACTGGTTGACCTGGACTGCTTATCGTTTAGTAGAATAGGTCGGGGATTAGCCAGGTCTCTGCTACATATAAGTTAAGGCAGCTTTGTGTCAGCCAGCTAATACAATTCCTTCGGGTTAATCCGAAGGGGGGTACCTTTCTTTTTAAACACTGCCTGTTAAGTATGTGCGTCTGTTTCTTTCAAGAATGGTTGATTCTCCATAATAAGTGTTGGGTGGTTCCTAAGTTACACTAGAACTTTAAGGTCAGCCTTATCAAGATTTTTGACCGTACAGGAAGAAGTAGTCTGCTAAGACCTGCGCACTCCCTCACTTTTCCTCCATGCCTGTAACTTAGGGAGGTGAACTACCAACAAGCTTTTTAAGTTCAGAACATGGATTACCGCAGTAAAGTTGGCGTTTGAGTGGGATGCTGCCTCAAATATCCGCCGCTCCTAGAGCACAGTGGACAACATCTCTTTAATAGGCAGAGCAAGTTGCGTTAGTTTGGGTGCCCGAACAAATTCCGGGTGTGTTGGGCGCAAAAGAAGCCGAATGGTATATGCCACACATTATTCTGCGCTCAGGTTTACTTTGGCTGGAATGTACTTCCGTTAGCTGATGTCGTACTTGTGAGCGAACATTGTGTCTGCATCCTCCAATTACCCTACGCCGTCTGTAACCAAACCACATTTTCCGCAGTATTGGCAACTTTTGTTCTCACTGTATGTTGTTTGTTGGGCATTTTTCACCACTCAACAGAACCTAGGTTTCGTTCCCGTGCGGCAGAAATTATGTTCATGCAAGGGACGCCGGCACCAGAACTAATCGAATGTCTTTCGATTGACCAACCGTGAGAGGGGTAAACGCGTGCATTCATCTTGGAAGGTTCGAGAAGCCTGCCTTCTGAGTTCATCTTCCAGGTCAAACTTAAGTATCTCGTTAAGCTCTCCTGAGTGTGTTTCTCGCAAATGCGTCGAGAAATATACCATTATTATTATTATTATTATTATTATTATTATTATTATTATTATTATTATTATTATTATTATTATTATTATTATTATTATTATTATTATTATTATTATTATTATTATTATTATTATTATTATTATTATTATTATTATTATTATTATTATTATTATTATTATTATTATTATTATTATTATTATTATTATTATTATTATTATTATTATTATTATTATTATTATTATTATTATTATTATTATTATTATTATTATTATTATTATTATTATTATTATTATTATTATTATTATTATTATTATTATTATATCCGTTGTCGGTGATCACTGAATTCTTTCTGACAGAACAACGAGGTTGCGTGCGTCGAACTCAAGATGCTGATCACGGCTGCTTATGTTCGTGAGCGGAGGACAGGCTGCTTGACCCTTCTTTCTGCCAGTGGCTTGGGAGTTTTTCGCATTTTTGTGACCGGCGATCGGGAGCCACTATTACGTTGAAGCACAGCCAACAGCGTTTCCCTTAAAGCCCTCCGTTCAAGTTGGCTTATTTGAGGTCACTTTGGGGGAAGGATTTTGGCGCATGAAGTCAATATAAGATATTCTGATATTAGTGTTGCGAGGAGTTGGAAGCTGACTGGGACGTTTACCTTCTCTGTGCTCCAAGTGACTCCATTCTAAACGATCGTTGGTCAGCAATTCACGCAATGGCAAATGAGGGCTGGCGTGAGTGAACCCCGGGACCTCAGATGCAAATCTGCCGAAAGTTCTAGATCACACTTGTATTCCGCTCAGTAGTTACGGGAAATGCGAACGATAATTTTCCTCTACGGCCGCGCCATCTTCGAAAATGGTCCCAAAACTTAAGCGGTCGCATTGTTTGCACGCTTCACATAAGTCGCCTGACCCGCGCAACATTATACACACGTTGAGCTTATAAAACCTTCGGAATCCTGGGCACCCCGATAAGTAACTAGATTGTTGTTATGGGTGGCACTTTCTTAGCAGAATTCTTGCACAATAGATGAACGGATGGGTTGCAACGCTTCCCGACGTTTGATGGCCCGATGGAAAATGATCCAACTACGGATGCAATTTCCGGCAGCTCTACTGTCTTGGCTGTAAATTAAGGAATTTTGAGTGAGTTGTGGCAAAATCATTTCGTTTCCACGTCAGATAAGAATTCAACTTCCAACGAATGTCTTCCCATCTGCATGTATCTATCAGTGGATCGACGGGTCGTTTGATCGTTGGCTGAATTAGACAATACGAGCTTGCGAAAACTCCAAATCTGAATATATTTACAGTTTTAGGCCTCCCAGTGACCGGCTGAAAAAGAATGAACGGTGCAACGTCCGAAACGAAATATAATCACTGACTAAGATGGACCATAAGGACCGATACATACTTAGCAAAAATAAGTGCCAGGGGTAACATCACTTCTTGTAAACACTGAATATGGAAAAGTTTTCCTCATTCAACTGTGCTTTTTAGGTCTTCCGTTCTGCGAAAGTCGCCCCTGAAGGTGATGTTATATACCTTCTGAAGCACCCATCACACAGCTGACTAGGATATTTCAGGATGAAGAACCCAGGCTTCAAATCACCTACAGTTGACATGCTCGTCATCCTTTGGAAGACCTGATTTTCAAGATTTTCCTTGCCTCGGTAGCTAGACGTCACGCACTCACCGCAGACAGCTTACGCTTTTGACGAAGAGCTGGCCGGATCCCAGTTTCATTTTTGGGGCGCTGTCGAAGAAAGCTGTTTTATGACGGCTAGAATCAACCTGAAGCGAATAGGATGAAAATACATTCGAGTAGCGACAGGGAATTACTAGTCCCCTTCCACTCTCTTCTACGCTGGGGCAGCCCGCAAAAGTGTACAGAAAGGCGGTTCCTCAGTGCTTCTTGGTAAGGGCACTTATGAGTGGGAAGTAGTTGATGTGTTGCGTGTACTTCAGAGGAACGCAACTGCGCACCGTTTTACAGTTACTACTATGGAAGTCCAGCCGGTTCACAACGGATCAATAAAAAGAGTGTTCGTGTCATCACGTAAGATAACAGATCAGTTAACTGCGTTGCAGACACGAAACGTGACAACACTAAACTATAGTAAACAGAGAGTCAGTGGGGAAAAGCTCACCGATAAACGACAAAAATAAGGGCCGACCCAAAAGTGAACTTTGGGATAAATCGATAAGCTAGTTCTGCAGGTGCCAGACCGCATCGTTTAGGCGCATCCTACCTAAACAGTTAACAGGATATGGATCCAGCCGTTAAAGAAGATCATCTTACAATTCATACAGAAAGTTGATAATTAAGGCAACACAATCCATCACACGGCAAAATCGAGGTAAGCGCCTCCAGTGCCACTGCCCTGATCAACTTCATTAGACCACTGACCAATGATTACTAGCATGTATGTGGATCGCAAACTTCCGTCGGGAAGGTCATACCGTTAGATGAGAAGGAAGTTTCGAGAGGTCAGATATCCACGGAGAGGGTCAAGCGATCGACCTATAACTTTTCACAGCGCTGGATAACAAGACGATTAGTCGGTAACTATTTGGCGCACTACGCCCAGCCCAAACAAACATAGGCGCAGCGCTTGCTAGCTTCCAACTGTTTGACACTATTTTCTGGATGGCTCATAGCGTAAGCGCTGAGCTAAATCAGTTTGTGGGATAGTCAGACGTTTCACGCAGAGCCCAATTAAAAATCGTCTGCACCAAAAGAGCCGTCCTCAGGGCGTCCCAGTTAGTCAGTGCCATTTTTGAGAAAGTACTCATCGGGTTGAAAAAATCCGCTTTCACATCAAGATGAAACTGATAGCAACTGTGGAAAACGTGCTGCTGTAAAGGCAAACAAGAGCACTGGAGACTTTCGTAGCATGGGTAGTAGAGCTTAAGTGGCTTGATAGTAAGAGGTGTACGAGTCTTCCCCCCACGAATTAGCGAAACGAATCGGACAGGTTATTTGGGCCATTGACAAGCGCCCGGACGATATGCCTTTTCCGAAAAAAATTGAGGGTGGAACAACGTAGCAAAAATGGAGGTCTATTCTGTATGGTGGCTATTAACAGTGTCGGATCGCCAGCGGCTGAGAAAAGAATGGTAGCTGGCTTCTGAGGTAAACCAATCACATAATGAAGGAGGGTAGACATCACCATGGATTGCGTTGCCAAAGAGCCACATAACTAAGACGAATAAACTCGATAAACGTTTCTGAGATCTTTATTAAATCAGCTCCTTCGCAGTTCAAATATATTGGCTGTTGCCGCCTCTACACTAGGCAACTAAAGTATATTTTTGACATCAAAATCCCCCTATAAATGCGGCAAGACAATGTGTGATTTCCAGAATTTACCCTCGGTAACCGCCCTCATCTTCTGAACACGATCTCTGTCATGTTCCACTTCATCAATAGAAGACTCGAGGATACCCCTACTGACAAGGCTACGGAATTGACCAACGGCCTCAGAATTCATGACAACAAGGTTAGGCTTCTGCCGTTCAGACCAGGGTAGATTAAAGCGTATCTTGGCTCCACAGGTGCCCAGCAGTTTGTGTGACGCCAGAAGATCGCTTTTGATCAACTTAAAATCCCAAAACACATTACTGGTTAGCTGGGATTTGTCAACAGTCTCCCGTTCAAGTTCACGGTCAGTCTCGCGGTGAAATTGAAGTTCCATACTCTGCTGACCATTTTGCACCGAAAACTCGACTCAGCCCTCCACTTCCAAGCAGATTTTGTTAAATCCCGGAGAACTCGGAACAATTACCGAATTCTCCAAAACGGTGAAAGTCGGCTTTCTATGAGCAGTGATCTTGATGTCCGTAGCGAATTTCGCAATATCACGTCCTCCGCTTCGATGTTTGCCGCAAAATCCAGGTTCTGCATTTTATGAAGTAACAGAGAGGGTTGTGGAACTATATTTTTTCTGTGCGTTGGAATTTTGCGGGAATTGGGCGATGTGGGCCGGGTCTTTTCGGAACGCTCATAGTAATATGCTTTGGCTTAACTCAGGTGGCAGCGAACGTTAATGATATTTTGTCAGTTTCGTTCGCGCTACAAACCCTACGCACTCTAAGCAATCCATTGAAACCGGTTCTGATACCCACCGAATCCTGTCTGGCGGTTATGTATCGGGGACAGACAAGATGGGCGTGGATGAGCTCTGCTGTTGTTGACATCATATACACCTTACAAATCATGCATAGACACCACCTTAGCACAAAAAGCACACGTTAATTTTATACAGGATACATAGTTAGACTTCTCACCAACAGTGATAGACATACTGAAGTTCAAATACTTGCCCGGATCAACTAAGCTAACACGCATAAGTTGATTTGTAGCTGACATAGCCCTCGGGAGTAAGTGGGCAGTGAACTTTCACTTGGGCGGAGTAAAGAAAGCTTTAACCAACTGCACTCATATTTCGCCACAAGTAGAACGGTATAAGGTTTCACTGGTTAACTAGCCTCTCCGGTGTTAGGTGATAGGTTAACAGGTGTGTGGAGGCCTCTGTGTCATTATTTGCACCTCAGGGTTTCTCTAATGAACATGGTAATGCGATAATCAGTAGACGAGCCCAATTCCGTTGGGTTTGTGGAAAAAATAGATGTTGGCCGCGAAGTGTTTATACTCGCCAACCGCTGGGCCAGCGCTGCAGCGATGGGGTTTACTTTTTACTTTCATGCATAGCCTTCGGGGTTACCAGGCACCAACTTTTCAGAATGTTCTGAAGCAACGCCATCTAATTT
The DNA here is from genome assembly GCA_008508345.1 of Paragonimus westermani. Taxonomy (NCBI): domain Eukaryota; kingdom Metazoa; phylum Platyhelminthes; class Trematoda; order Plagiorchiida; family Troglotrematidae; genus Paragonimus; species Paragonimus westermani. The sequence goes on from QNGE01002710.1 coordinate 50,655, forward strand.
CCACCCACTGTGTTTGAGTGTCGATCGTCGTTGGTATCCTTTTTTCACCACTACTGCATGCGTATAACCACTTGTTTGAACTGGCAGAAGCACCAACAAACACCTCACAGACTCCAACGTGTCACTCACGCTGTGCACTCTCCCTGTGTTCCGCTCAATTATTTTTCGTCCTACCGCTCTCTCGCTTGCATGTCAGTTTCATCTATCGACAATATATTCCATGTCTACACATTGTGTCATTCCTGACCGGTAATCTTGCTTGGCACGCTTCTTCAGTTCTAGTCATGGATTTCAAAAACATGAACCTCATATCTGTTACCGATGCGTACAGGTTAAACTTCTAACTGAAACGTGGTTACTCAAAAGAAATGTGAACGACCGTGCGCCTTACGCAGTAAACTTATCAAATTGACAAAGAATGGATTACTCGTTACTCAAACGGGAAATGTTACTATCTAAGAAAGATCGATCAACTACCTTTAATCCGATTCACAAAGAAAACCCATTGAGCTATCCGTGGAGATTCCACGCAACAGTGGATTGTGACGCATCACGTGACTACTTGGCCCCGGCCGTTATTGATCTGAAAATGGACGTGGGCACTTTTGGCTTAAGATAGTGTCTACGGAGGCAAGACCCTGCGCTCGGCAAAACAGTGATTCCGGCATAACTCTAGAGATATCTCAGGAAATTACAGCGGTTTTGTGAATTCTTGGCTAAACCCCTGTGCGCTGAGGCTCAACATAACGTTTTCCTAACCTCTACTCATGGGAATTATCTTCGGTTGTTTTAGCTGCACGCTGCGCCATCTTTGAACTAGTTTTGATAGTTTGGTTTCCTTTGCCAACCTGAACCTCAAGGCGGGCGCAGAGTGTTCAAGATATGGCCTTGCTCACGCGTTTTGAAGCGGCGATTGCGCTGCCATATTCCGTGAAAGAGCTTTCTATCACACATACAACACTGGTTACTCTTTCTTGCAGCTTCTCAGCGCTGGGTTGAGAATTTGCATTAAATAATGTGGGTTCCACAGAGTCGTTGGCTATTTAAACTCCTATAAGTTTGATCTTCCTCTTCTTCACTTAAGACTCTGGGCATCACTGACTGATTTACGGCTAGCGGCTGATCGAGTTTGCTTCTTTTAGCAGAAGTCATCATTAATGTAATTACTTTCGGTAGATATTCAGGTATTCCGGCATGCGCTTACTGTTATTCTCGACAACCTTCCCATTATTAGCAGAGACATAGAGGGACGCTCCCGGCCCTAGGTGAGATATTTGGCAAACACTGAAAACGAAGCTGGTCCGAGCAGTGGTCCCGCAGACCTTTCCACTGTTACCTCCACGCGGATGGCCTGGTTTTCCTGAACGTTCCGTAATCATTCTGGTGGTCTCGAAGTAAGACCAAAAGTCTCAGGTTTAAAGAATGGCAGTTGATGTTTCATCGAATTGAGCGCATTTCTGGCGTTTGTTTAGCTATCCTCGACCTTGTTGCTTTTGTCAAGAATTCTGGTGATCTCAGCATAGAAGTAAACCACGACAGTTGGACGGACACTGTGCCGTACGGAATCGTGCTGATCTCCATAGGGAAGAACGTTTCCAGTAAGATGCTGCAAAATTCTGTTCTCAGTAATTCTTTTCAACAATTCCACAAGGAATGTGGTCAAAAGTTCTGGCCCGTAGTCTTCTACCTCATCCTTCTTCCTCCCTGCGGATGCATGCAACGTTGGCCTACGTCCACTAGTCAGTGATGGTGGTCATTTTAGATAGTGCGACCAGGAAGCTGAGTGGGATAATTGTAAAAAATTCTGCGTGGATGCATCAGGGATCTTACTGACCCTCTTTACCCCGGACTATTAAATCTACCATTGTCCCCCTCTATTTCAAACCTGTTCAAAACGGACACTTTTTGGTCTCTGTTTTCAGCCCAATTACGGTAACTCCAGATTTCACACAGCGTATCGTAATGAATAGCGGCGAACATTTATCGTGCTTTGCAACAGTGATTCAGCAGCGGTTTCCGCAGTAATTTTAGTACTCCTCAGTCTTCCCCTTAAATAATATATATTTCTCAACGCGGATGTGAGAAGCACGCTTGGTTGTGCGCGATCACTGTAGATGGTTACAAACCATACAAAAACGAATAACTAAACAGTATCACACATGTGAAGTATGCTGCAAGAAGGACGTAGTAAAAAAGACTGTAGTTCATGAAACTTTGACGCACGCAACAGAGAAGGAGATAGTTCGCTCACTTCACAGATTTAGTCTCAAAAATGAGATGTTACACTAATTCACTGTTTATAAATTTGTGATATGGGCGATTTTTCAAATATTTCAAGGTCATCCCGGGAGGATGTCCAAACGCACCTTCGAAATTTTTTGCTGTTAAGGAATAAAATTGGCGTCCGGAAATTGTCCGCATAGATCGGCTTTGGCGAGGCATGGCGTAAAATTCCACAATCAAGCGAACGAATGGGCAGATTCTGACACAGGATTTACTCGATTGCTCGAAAACGTCACAAAGTTAAACATCTGTTGAACCGTTCAGCTTAGACGAAGTTCCGTGCGTCCCTTGGTTGAAGAACAATCTCCTCGCTCAATGGATGATATGGGAATCGAAAGGGAGAATGTAATTCCGCACGTTAGATGAGAAAATGTGGGGTTATAATATTTACTATGACAGAAAATAGGTATTGAGAATTTTTGACGGAGAACTCGTTCGATATTATCATTTTTACTATGATGATTGGAATATATATCTCTATCTACTGTTTGTTATGGTATTTTGCTATGCACTCGAGATTTCTTCGAGTAAACGGAGAATTGAGTCGACGGTTTGGATGGCCGCAGGAAATGTGCGTGTCAACTAAAGCTAACATTACGTCGTTATGTTGGACTTATTATCAAGCACCGAGTTCATATTTCATAGCAATTCGGGCATTGCATATACAAGAGTAAACACATGTCATTAAAGTAATGGTGGGTGTCGAAGGGTTTGGTGAGCGCGCAGTAGGCCAAGTGCTAAATGATCTTGTGAGTAAACCATATGACAAACCGTTCCAAGCAGGCTGTTGCCGGGGGGCGTTGGACATCAGAGTGGTTATCCATGTATTACGCATCTGACAGCCAAATGTTTCCCGGACCACACTCAAAAAGGTCATCAGGTGGTACGGAGAGTTTGTGACTGACAGTGTTTGTTAACGTAAGATAGCTGTCCAAACGCTTTTTAAAACGCTGAATGTTGTTACTGGCTCTGACTTCATTTGGAAGTTTATTCAAAATGTAGGAATACTTAACAAGGAAAAGTTTGCACGCATATTTTGTCCGGGATAATGGGGTCGGCAAGGTGGAACCCTTTTTTTAGACTATATAGGGGATGTGTTGTAAGTGGACGGTAATCGCTGTGGTAATCGCATCCGAATGTATAAGTTCATACAGAAGCGTTAAGTCCATCTTTAGTATACGCAACCGAAGGGGATCATTACCAAGTATTTCGCAACGTTGTCTATGGGTGACCGAAAAGGAATATCCTAATAAGCTTTTGGTAAACGATCGTTGAGGGTTTTCTAACACAAGCTTGTCGGAATGCGTAGGTGGCAGCAAATAAAGGTGCAATACTCGAGTTGAGGCCGAGCACACATTCTGTAGAGCATCAGCTTCGCAGCTGATAGGCTGAACGCCTTTATGATGCAGCCTATTGTTCTTTTAGTTTTTGCTACCTGGAAGCATACTTGTTCAGAGAAATTGAAGGAATTTGAGTACCGTATTCCTAGATCTCTGACCGAAGTGGCTGTATCAATATTACTACCCTCCGGTGAGATGGAACCATCGGGTAATTTACAACCACAAGTGATGATGTTCGATTTGTCTGCTGAGAACGACATCACCCATGTTCTGCACCACAAATGCAATGACGCTAGGTCTTGTCGTATATTTTGTAGACAGAAACTGATGTTACTGCCCTGGCGGAATGCGCAAAACGATTTTGATAACGTCAGTAAACAGAAAGGGCTTGCCACGTGTAATAACGTCGCACACATCGTTTATGTACATCAAGAAGAGCAACGGACTCCGAAAGCTTCCTTGGACCACCGCACTGGTCACTGGTTTTAGTGTTGAACATTGCTCTCCTATTTTGCATGTTTCAGTGCGACCTTCAAGGTATGACGACAGCCAGCAGTACAAGGGATCTTGTATGCCAAAAGATGCTATTCTGATCGAAAGGCGCTTACGAGGCACACGATCAGTAGCCTTTTGCATATCCATGAGTATGATAATTACCGCACTTCCATCATCGAAGGACGTCGATATATGGTTTGAGAATTCCAGCTGACATGTCATACAAGAGCGTTTGCTAAGGAAACCATGCTGTGAAGGGTTTATAAGGTTTTGTGTCCTTAGGACCTCGGCTATGTGCTCCTTTATTATTCTTTTCCAACATTCTCGAGTAGATTAACAAGTGGTTGATGGGAAGATAGTTACTAACGTCCTTCCTTGGACCACTCTTGTGACGAGGCATAATGATTGAGGTTTTCCACTGAGGATAAAAGGTGCTGGATAAACGTGATAGGTGGAACAAATTGAGGAAGGGGATGGGTATATCCTCACCTGCCTGCTTGATGACCATTGATGGAATATTAACTGGTCCAGGGCAAATTGAGGGCCCAATGCTAGCTAACTGTGAACGAACACTTCGAACATCGAGTAGAACATTACTCAAAACTGTATCTGATTTTGATGAGATATTAGCAGGTAATGGGGTGCTTCGTACGCTAAACGAGGCGGCGAAATGTGACTTGAAGATCTCGCACATCGCTACAGAGTAATCGACAACTGTTTTGTCTGTGATAGTAATAGTTCTTATAGCAAGGTCCCTCATGAAATTTCTCCGTCTCATCAATTGCATTAGTTTCGTACATCTTTGCTCACTACGGAGGGCGAGTTTCTCTCCGTCTATATGATGGAGTTGCGTCTGACGTTCTGTGTCCAAACATTTTGCTCATTCGCATCACCATGGAAAAGTCTAGTGTTCTTCCATACCTCGACTTAAGCATTTTCAGTTCGTTGGTCTCTTTCGCATTAGGGATTTTACCTTGTACATACTAGCCGACACGTCTTGATATAATGAAGGCTAATACGTCGATGCAAAACTTTAGATGTCTGATGAATTCACCCGCGCAATGGTTGGGTCTGATGTGCGAAAGAAGGTATTCCAATTTAAAGATCTTAGTAAGGAGAAGAAGGCATTTTAATGAATGAATTTGATCGGACGGTAGAATACAACTCTCGGTTTGGTAGCCATACCGAAATCGGACAGAAATTTGACGACATTACGGTGGCTTTCATGGAATTGTTGTAGAACAGATAACTCTTTAGACGAAAAACCTATGGTATATATAAGATCCAAACTATGCCCCTTTCTGGTTGGCGTAAGGACATGTTGGTTTCAACTATCCAATTGGATGCATGAAAGGAATTCGGCCTGTTTCGCTGGAGCAGAGAATGTGGTCCAGAAGATATTAGGCATGTTACATTCACCGCCTATTATTTTTTGTTCACAAGGCATGGCTGTTACATGATTCATTATCTCCACGAGGTCAGTCAAATCATTGCTCGCAGCATTTGGCCGTCTGTAGATGCATCCTATAAGTTTTAACCTTTGGTCTGAATACTGCTAACGAGAATGTTGAGCTTTTTGTAACTGTCCTCTGATACTAATCGCTTCAGGCGTTCCTTGGACTGTCAAAGCCTGGTGTACCTACCTCAGTGGTTGCACAGAGCTCAAGCCTTCCCTTGCTTCTCAGTGCCTATTTCGCCTTACTCCCCCGACACTGAGGTTTGATCTTTTTGACACTCTCTGGTAGTAGGACAATCTATGAACAGCGAGGAGATTTCACCTAAAACTTTGGCTACTGGTTGTTTACTACTACCAAAGACCTGCGGCGAGTGACAGAAGTTTCAGCGTATACACAGCCAAAACTGAGGTTAAGAATTGTTTCTTAAGTACGTTCCGGCCGTCAAGTTCCCGAAGCAATCGTGGTTTCTTGTTGCAAAAACAGTCGTCTATTTTCCTCCAACTTAGCGACCCCATTAAGAGCGATTCAGCACTTTCATCCTTCGAGTATCCCAGCTACACCTCAACAGACGTATAGTTAGTAGCAAACTCCATTTTCTGGTTGAACACGGAGGGATCAAGACTTCATATCGAAGATAGGTCACATGGCATGCCCACCTGACTTCTTGTCACACTCAGGAGCTGTTCCTCTTGTTGCAAAGTGTAAGAATGGTTTCGAAGATCCGCACATTTGCAACGGCCTGGTTTTGTCGTTTCCTATCATAAGAGCCACCAGGTGAAGATTTCCTCCATTCAGCCCCGGTTATTGACGCCTTCCAATACTATCAGTATACAACCCTCACCTATTCTAGTATCTTATCCTTCTACCTTATGATCCGAATAAATAATGGCATCAGGTATTCTCAACTGATTTGTACCCACGTGATAACCTCTCAGTAGCTACGACACCTTTCTTTGCTTATGCCTGTGGGCTTACACAGCACATGATACCAGCATTGGCATAAAAATCACACTAGGTTTTCTGACGAGCACGACTGCTTTCAACTCCGGCAATATTAGAAATAGGCTACAGTGCATACATTACAACCTGGCACATTCACAGTCTTGTGTAGAAAGTGTCCCATTTTCCCAGACTAGAAAACTTGCACCTTCGTTGTTGTAGCACGTCTTACTACTCACCATGTTCACGGGTAACTTTGAAAGATAAACCTGAGAACCCACACTGATTAACACGCTTCTGCGTCCCAGTGGCAAATTAAGCACGGGTGAGAGGGCTGACAAGTTTATTCTGTCCAATCGTCAAGTGTCAGTAAAACTCTACATATAGTAGTTATATACGTTTTTTCTGCTGCAAGAAACTTACTCCCTCACCAGGGGTTAATGAGGGCGATCCCACAGGACTGGGGCTGTACGTGATCAACGGTCGCTCACCTAACCTTATTAACCATTCGAGGGCTAAATGATTCGGAATATTCACTCACCCAAGAGAAATCACCGGCAGCAAACTCGCCACTATTTAACTGGTTTTACCTTTTTTATACTGGGTTCACGTATATTCTGAGGTCGAAGTCCTCGTTTCTTCAAAGGACAATTTCTATGGCCTCAAGATTTGGGATAATACTCACCAAAATCTATTCTGGATTATAAATATGAAAAAATTTTTACTTACTCTTCCGCTTTCACACAATTATTGTTGATCAGATCACTCATTTTTTAAATTACATCATTCACTTTTCCACAGTATTCTTAGCTGCTAACCGGCTGCTTTTTATATTCTTTCCCATCGTTCCACCCGCCACTGATCTTGTTTTGTTTGACAATTATTAATATTTTACAATGCTGGTGGCGAACACACCTAATGTATTCTAAACACTAAGAGCATGTTTAGCTTCGCTCTCGGTGGCGGTAAGTAGCAGCAGTATCTTTTTTCTATTTGCCCGATTTCTGTCTAGACTTCCTTTCTCAATGGATGACTGTATAGTGGTAACATATGCATTCTGTTTGAAAACATCCATTATATCATTTATGGTCGTTACCTCAATTGGCACGGCGGAAGTGCTCCTTAAAAAAGCACCGCTGTGGCCTAATTGGTGAGGACTACATCGTAGTATAAACCTTTGTCTGCTAACGGCCTACAATTTTACATTACCGACCCATGAACCACCGAGATTCGTGGTCAACCGGGGCGCTTCCAACCTTGGCAGCCGCACCGCCTCACAGATTGTGGGTTTTCAGGGAGATGGCAGTAGAAGTTTGGCTCCAGAGCAAATGTCCAGAAAACGAAGAAACATGAACATCAGTATGTACAGGAACAGTCTGGAAAAATAAACAAATTACTTTGTCTTATCTGGGGAAAATTAGAAATGAAAGTTAGACTAAATTAGAGCAACCCTATGAACATACGCAACCCGATGACAGTCTTCGAGGTGACAACGCTGAGTAGAAAGGCAAGTCGTTTGTACTCAATACTAAAATAACCGTCTTCAACCAATCATTCAAGATGGAAAATTTTTCACTAAGAATCAAACATCCTAGGACTTCAAGCAACATTGCAATCACAAATGTTTGAAGTAATGTGTGCACCCTATCATCATGAACACGTTTTCTAGAATAACTGAAACCGGCTTGACAGCCTACGTCGGCCTCAAGTTTAGTAGTCACTATATTAGCCGCATCTAAGAGACTTGCTGGGAATACCCAGTGTTCGGTATGCGAACGGTTAAGCGCGAATAGTTGGAACACACTGTTTAGTTTAGTCGATTAATTGACATGACATTTAGCAGAAAATTGAAGGTAGTCAGGTCCGAATGAAATTTTCATAGGTATGTTTGACCAACAGATCGGCTGATGATGTCTACCGCGTTCAATGCCGTAATACATATCTGCAAAGGTCAGCTGGCTAAGGTGATACATTAGTCGTCACATGCTCTCGGTGGCAGATCACCACGTCCTAAAAGTCTTAAAATTAGAGCAGACCACGTTCGGATCACACAACAGACAGTGGACTGATTACTGTTAACCGAGACTCTGCAATGCGGGCCTGTCCATGGACACCAAGCGGAGTTTTAAGGTGTTTGATGGAACTAAGCCTGGGCTGAAAAAATCACTTGGCTTCTATCTAAAAGCCTTCTGGATAATGCAAAATCAGTTCACGGGTACGCTTAACAGAAGACTCTTTGAACTGTGAACAAGGACGCAGAAATCTTCATGCACTTGAGACCAATAATCAATGTACCGGAATATATAACAGAGACAGTCAAGTAGATGCATCAGTGAACGGAGTTAACATATGCTAAGAACAGGTAGCAAGTGGTTGATAATTCCAACCATAGAATTATGCTCAACAAAATTAGTGAACCTGTTGACAGCGTCAACTGTATTAAGAGTGTGACGTCCAGTGGATATTAGGCATGCTAAAGTCACCGCTTATTATTTTGTGTTCACAAGGTCAATCAAATCATTGCTTGCAGCACTAGATGGTCTCTAGATGCATCCTATTAGTAGCTCTCGAAAACCAATAGAGCCAATTAGCCACAACGAGTCCTCGAGCTTATGAAGTGTGGACTCATCCGTTTTTACTGCGAAAAGCTGCTCCTTTAGATAAATGATGCCTCCACCTCCTCGTTTTTTGAGGCAATCCCTAAGAAACATGTGACATCCCACGGTGCTCATCCGACTGTCTGGGTGTCGGGAGAGCACCACGCCTATGTTACGAGAGTAATATAGGGGTTAGATAGAAAAACAAAGGGTTTGAAAATGTGCATCTTATTAACCACCGATCTTGCGTTCATTAGTAATAAACTCACGAATATTTTTGGTCGAGTACACCAGGTAAGCTGCTAACGAACTTCATGACAGATTGGGCAGTGGGCTGCGAAATACAAAATGAAAAAGCCTGATCTAAGTAAGGTACCGAGTTTCTGCCCATATTCGAGTGGATGTCGTGGGAGTTTGGCTCCATGATAGGGAGTGCTGAGAGAGTGCTATTATGGATGGATGACGGAGTGGGACTTAGGAAGGGGGCCAGTTGGTGGTTGATGAAATACCGGGGGCTGCACTAAAAAATGACTGGTTTGGCATACATTTGTGTTGTTCACGTAATCAAGTGATGACGTAATTGCTGGGGTATACATATTGGGAACTTGATCTCCAGTAGCACTAATGTTTGGGAAAGAAGGATGAGTGACTACGGATAATGGATAATGGATGGCAACTGTGACCCCTAGTATAGTAGTAGGTTGACCTGGGAGCAGTAAGAGACAAATTGTGCAGTTTTACATGCGAAGCGTTGTTTCTTAGAATGTGTGTTTTGAAACCAGATTCACGACGCTTGTAAAGTTCATTTGGTTTACTCTTATATTGCGAATCCAAAATACTGTTTTTGGTAAGCATCCTAGAGGTCTCACTGTTGATTTGGAGTAATGTTCAGGTGTTTTGGATTTGCCGTTGATATTTTCGATTACTCTATTTAACGGACGGGAATTCTTCTGATGAGAAGTGGATGGTCCTGCTCGCGCAGCCGCCTCATTATCAGGGGCATTTAAGCTGCTCCTTCCAGTGTTCTGGGTAACTATGAATGCCTTATGTCTAGAAATTTTTCTAGTCAAGGCCTCGGTTGACAGAGGGAGCCGTTGAGCACTAGGAGATATGTTTGTAGCAATAACCGTGAGTTTCGTTGCGGAAACTTGAACGCGCCTGGCGTTATCAGGGCTAGACGTGGTTTGTTTTTCACTGTTCGCCTGGACCGGCGACGCTGCTGCGTTTCCAGCTGTAACTTGCGGGTTCAGTGAACTCGTAGAGCAGTCGAGATATACGATCAGATCAATCAGATTGCTGACTGCGTTCCTTATTCGGGACATATTTACTCGCAATACTTCCCTTTGGAGTGGCGTCTTGTCACCAAACAATTTTCTGGACCCAAAATTTGCGTCACACTCGATTTGCTCCTGACTCCTGGCGAATTCGTTCGCCACAAGTCTACTTATGAACTGTAGCAACAATGGGCAGTGCTTCTGCTGTACTTTCTTGCAAAGTCTTAAACAGTGACATTTTTTGTTCATTTTACTGGCTTTGAGTAAGATCTTTTTCACTGACAACAGAGGAATCCTATCAGGTGCGTTAAACAACACTACTTTGCTTGCATAGTGTAACTGCTCTCGCAATTCCGTGGCTACAGTATCAATGAGCGTTCCGACGGCTACGAGGTATTTGTGACTATGGGTAGCGTGATGGTTGATGTTAATTAAGGCATTTATAATGAACGATAACTGGTCTAAGTTGTACAGAATCTCGGTTATTCCAGCCTCTACTTCCCTTATTTTTATAGCCTGATCTACGGATACATTGGTAGTGGAAACCGAACATGGTTTGGTCTTGTTCCTTTCGTGTGATGTGCAATGATTTGCTGTTAAGATCAGCGTTTTAGCAGCAGCCTTGATCTCCTCTGTGATAGCAGAGGTGGGGTAGGTGTTGATCGAACAATCTGAAGATTTCACATCTTTCTTCACCGTCGACACGCTTTTTGCACAGGGGTGAGCGCTTGACGACTGGCAATCTCTGAAGTTTGGCTGGCTTGGCTGACCTTACCATAGGATATAGAACTTTTATCAATAGGTTATGTTTAAAAGGTCTCGAAGAAGGTAAATATGACGAAATACAACAAATATTACGTAAATTTAGGTGAACAAACGGTAAAAACGTGATGTGCACCGGCACGCAATAATAACTGGCCTTTATCGAACGACGCTCGTGAACAAGAACGCGTCCTCAGTCGATGCGTATAAGTGTTAGTATGCACACACCGTTAGTAATAACCCAATCATTTCCGTACGCTCTTGCTCCACATATGATATTAACCTGCGTCGTCGTAGCTCAATATGCAGAAGCGAAATATGCTGAAAGTGAGTGAAAAAACTTGACCTGTTTGTATTACACGACTATGTAAAAACCGAGAGTTATAATTCGTGCTTCTTCTCCCTACTGATAGACCATCTGGCAATCCTCGTGTGTTGTCGAACATTCACCTCATTCTATATATCGGCCGTATACAGCATATCGACATAAAGTCGGTAGTAATCGTATACCGGGAAAAGCTAGTAATCGATCTCCTCTGGCGTTGCAGGATAGAAACTGTTTGCAATTGTTATAAATTTCATTAACTAACGAATTTATTAGTGTTGTATGAAGGATTTCGCCACAACATCACATATTTCGTTGTTCTTCATAGTTCGCGAGGTCACTTTACGCCCTCCCGGTTATAACAATATTACTAATAAGTTTTTCGACTCATTTGTGAGAGACACGCTCAGTAGAGCGCGATCAACGTACAAACTTTCAAGCATATACACATTTGAACCCCGAACCGTAAATTGTACAATGAGCAAGCTGTGTGAATAGAGCAACGAAACAGATATTATATGAGAGGGAAATTCAACTTTGGGGAGAAAGTTGAGATGCATACTTCTCAGACAATAATACCTGGCATCTTCAGAATTCGATAAAACGGTTGATTTGCTACATCAATAAGGAGTCCACAGGTTGAACACTGTAACATCCCGACTCTGACTGCCTGTAGCACTTGTGGCCCGAATCTGGAGCGATATGGAGGTACCGAAGAACAACGTTCTTCCGAAATAGGGATTCCGACAACAATCCTAAAAAGTGAAACAATACGAACAAGCGTGAGCCGGAGGCCCAGTAAGCCAAACTAAAAAGGCACCGACGACACAGCAGCACGCCCCGTTACACATTTCGAATGCAAGTCGTGCGCGTCTGCTGGTTCTGGATGCGCGTTACAACCACTGGCCTAATGCTCAAGATCACATCATTAAAAGAGGTGCTTGAAGGATGAAGGGGATGTAGTGGCGAAGAATTTGATCATTATTCCACGTAAATGGTTTCGGAGAAATATGCAGAAAATTGGTTCATGATGACGGGAGGTGGGAACCCACATACTTTCGCGGGGAGCGGATGGACCTCTCGACCGGACGTCATTCTTCGCTCAAATTCCAAAACATTTTGAGGAGTTGGCGGATCTCCCAACCATTGCGAGATCTCGGGTGTTTGGGCGGGGTGGAATGTCTTCCCGCGCGGAATATATCAGCGAAACTAAGGATGGGAAGCGTAATCGCGCAACAAACGGGAGAACGTAAAGCTGGCCATGTCAGCAATGACGAACGATGGAACATGAATCTCTGGCCAAACCTTTTACATGACGTTATTAGCATTGTCTTAATTGATGATATATACCATATGCGAACAGCGGTTATCAAATAACGAGAGGAGATCAATTATCAACTCTCTCTAGTATACCATTACTGCCCAATTTAGATGTTGATTGTCTCTGTACGGCCGGTATATAGAATGACGAGAATGTTTGCCGGTTAGTCTATCAGTGGGAGATAAAAGAAGAGTTGCGACTCAAGGTTATTATGTAGTCACAAGACGAACAGGCTGAGTTTTTTGTTTTTCAAACAATTTTAACATGTTCAGCATTTGCATGATGGTTTACAACACAGACAGGCAACTTACCAATAAGTATAGAGTATGGACCTACGAGGATGGTTGGGTTATTACTAACGGACGTGTATATTAACATATACATGCATTGACTATAGACATGACTTCCTGTTAGCTGGCAAGTTTAAAGTAAAAGGTCTATCCTGAAATTGGTAGTTTTGATCAGTTTGAGATGTGCGTGACGTGACATTACGCAACACGGAGGGTTCTCTGTAAGGTGTTATTAGGTCTGTTTCCAAACATAACGCCCTCATACATGTAGGGCTTGAAAATGGACACGACGTTTGTTGTTGTTAGGAAAGTTTATAAGCTTCATTTGAACTTGTTTATATTCTTGCTAGCTCCAATTGCATAAGGATGCTCGTTCATTCATTCTGAAACTTCCAGAACGCAGAGTTTAACGCACTAAGGACGTTCTTAAGCACACTCAGCCTTACATCCGACTCAGCGAACTTGAACTACCTTTCCTTTGAAGCTGCCATTCACGGAGCCGATGAGGCATTTGTTCCTAGAAAACTATGGAAGTTCTCCTCTCGTGCACCGCTCCCGCGGAACATACGCCGCCTTCTTAAATTACGTTCTCGTCTATTCTCTGAACAGAAGCTAACGGATAGGCCAGAGGATCTAGAGGCCTTTTGCTCTGTACGAAACAGGTGCAAGCGGGAAATCCGGCAACACACCCAACACGTGCAGTCGAAAATCCTACAAATAGCTCACGAAAATAAGAATTTTCTTTTCAAGTATAAACGACGTCAGAGAAAAACTAAGCCCTCAGCGCTTTCTCTGCGGCTTCCCGATGGGGAAACCTCCTCCAATCCCCCAAGTGGTTGCCGAGATGTTCAGAGAATACTACTCATCAGTCTACAACGTGAATCTGCCAAACTGGCTTCCAGTTCTCCCGCAGAGGCACTTCCAACAACCCATCCTGACAGCTGACTTTTCTGTGTCTGACGTTCAGGACCTCTTGCTCAAGATCGATCCTTATAGTGCCATGGGACCAGACAAGATCCATTCCCGGATCCTCAAAGAAGCGGCCGTCGGTTTGGCAGTGCTTCTCTTCGATCTGTTTGAATAGACACTTCGGACAGGCACTATTCCTGAGGCATGGAAAGAGGCCACTGTCTCACCCATATTCAAAACAGGCGATCGTCACTCTCCTGCTAGTTATCGGCCCATCAGCCTTATTAGCATCCCATGCAAGATAATGGAGCGACTGTTAAAACACACCATCTTCAAGCATTTCATCTCAAATAACCTCTTCTCCTCGACCCAGCATGGCTTTCTTCCTGAGCAGTCATGCATAACTTATATGTTAATCTTCATGGATAGCCTAACAGGTCAAAGACAATGGTCACATCTCGGATGCTCTCTTCTTCGACTTTGCCAAAGCCTTCGACCGTGTCCCACACGGTCCTCTGCTGCATAAACTAAAAGCCTATGGGATCCAAGGAGAAGTTCTCCGCTGGATAACCTCCTTTCTTGGTAACAGGACATTCAGAGTAAAAACCGGTTTAGGCCTTTCGTCCCCATCCCCAGTCTCTGTGGGGGTCCCTCAAGGATCGGTACTTAGTCCATTGTTGTTTCTTATTTACATCAATGATCTCCCCGAGTTGATCTCCAGCAACGCTCTCCTTTATGCCGACGACTTAAAAATCTGGAACGCCTGTGACCCCAATGCATTGCAGATTGACCTTGATCATATTAAGTGCTGGTCGGAGTCTCCCTCTAAACGACAGTAAGTGTGCGCACATGTCACTCGGAGGAGACTCCGGGAATCTATTCGTGATACATGGTGTACAAAGTGTAGTAGATATCACGAAAGTAGACCTCAAGAAAGACCTAGGGATCTGGCTATCGTCTGGTTTGTCCTTCTCTTATCATCACCAGCTGGCCGCCAAAAGGGGTCTCATGACTCTCGGGATGATCAAACGAACCTTTCTCCGGATTGACAAGCGCGCCTTTCACATGCTTTACAGAGTCTACATAAGACCATTGCTTGAGTATGCCAATCAAGTCGTCTACACCGGTTTGAAGGACATACTCGCCATTGAACGTGTCCAGCAAGTAGCCACCGAAATGGTCACTGGCTTACGGCATCTATCCTACGAGTCTCGCCTTGAAATTCTCGATCTTTATCCACTTGAGTTTCGTAGACTCCGCTGCGACTTAATTCTCACACACTTTCCCTTTAGCACGGGATTTGTGCAACAATCCTGTACCCTAGTAAGTGAAAACAGTCGGAGAGGCCACGACAAGAAGCCCTATAAGCTTGGACCTCGGAACTTCCTGAGACAACAGTTCTTCTCTTATAGGGTTATCAACTACTGGAACGACCTACCATTAGAGATTGTTAGCTGCTCTTCTAAAGACCATCTCAAAGTGTTATTAGGTTCTCACCTACTTAATAAACCGTTGAATTAATAATTTAACCTGTTTTGCTAGATTATTATTTTATTCTGTTGTTGGTAGTTTCTGTAACACCTAAGAGCGGTGTCACACCCCGTTTTCAATGACTGCCTTCCAGGTCAACAGAAAACCGCCGAACATCGAAACGAACAAACTGACTGGATCCGGGTAGATTGGGCCCCCAGCCTCGAACCCGTGTACAAATCGCTGAAATCTCTGATTCCAGATATAGGATTATTTTATTAGAAAAAATGTGAACGAAGTTTTTCCAGGAGTTA
The DNA here is from genome assembly GCA_008508345.1 of Paragonimus westermani. Classification (NCBI taxonomy): domain Eukaryota; kingdom Metazoa; phylum Platyhelminthes; class Trematoda; order Plagiorchiida; family Troglotrematidae; genus Paragonimus; species Paragonimus westermani. The sequence continues at coordinate 66,431 of QNGE01002710.1, forward strand.
GTATTTGCCAAGGTGAAGTCCTTTTTCCTGAGATTACACTCCGGCATGTGTTGTGAGCGAGTCGCGAGGCTGACGTTGGATTAATTGCCACAGACCAGATTATACATGAGTGAAAGGTTAACTTTGAGTCACCGTAACCAAATAGGATCGAGCGCAAGCGTCTGATGGCGTTCTCTGTATCTCGGAGATGGATAACCTAATAAGCTTTACGTGAATGTACGTTGGAGGCTTCCCAGTGTTAGCCCACAAAACTTGCGCAGGTGGCCATATGTGAACGTGCGGAACTCAAACTGGAGACGTACACATAGTGTATATAGGTGTAATCGTGCAGCACGTAGAAAAAAACGAGGGTTTACTGAAACATACCGTCCTTCTGGTTTCAGCGACTAGGAACGATATGCGTTGTGCGGAGTTGAATGAGTTTGAGTAGCGTAAACCCAGGTCAAGTACTGTGTTGGCGGTTGATATGTTGCGACCGCCAACTTTATAGAGCCATCTGGTACGTGACAACCATGCACAACGATAGTGGATTTATTGGATGAAAACTTCATCAGCCCGGTTTGACACCAAATCTCTAATGACATGAGGTCCTTGCATATATTTTCTAAACATAGATTTAGATTGCCAGAGGAAAATTGTGAACAAGTTTGATATCATCAGCGAATAGTTTGCCGTGCTTGATAACTTCATGTATATCGCTTATATATATGAAAAGGAGTAACGGTCCGTTTTATCACCCCACTAGTGACTGGTTTGGGCGATGAGCCATTGTCCCCTACTTTCACTGTTTGTCTGCGGCCTGTAAAGTATGAAGGAAACCAGCTAATCAATGTATCACATGTACCGAAGGATGCTATTTTCGGCAGAGAACGCCTGAGTTACACGATCGGAAGCCTTCGTCATGTTCAACAGTATAGTGCTAAATGCCTCTCTAGCGTCAGTAGATTCCGTCACATGATTAAGGAATTCTAGCAAAATATGAGTTAAAAATTTGACAGATTTCTACAAGATCATCAACAATGGCGTGTCACTAATGAGATGGCAAGGTCTATGCCACTGTCCCTGCGTCTCATCAACTGCATCAACTGCGAGCTCTCATCTGTGCTGTTAAACGCACCTTTTCTTCACTCATATGAGGCATTTTGGTTCTATATTCAATTGCATTGAACATTTTGTGCATTTGCATGATGGGAGAGAAGTCGCATGTTTCCGGTACAGTGGTTTAAGACTTTACAGCTTAATCTGGGGTGGAAAGTTTGCCGTTATATTACGCCTTATAACAATTTGGCCATTGCGGGGCTAGGGTGTTTGTGCAGGATTTGGAGTGTTCATCAAATGCCTCCGTTGCAATAGCAGGATCGGAGGTGAGAAAATATGTGGTCCACTCCAGAGATCTCAGCAGTGTGGAGAACACGTTGTAGTTGACGAATTTAGTTTGGCGGTAGTGTATGACGGTCGACTGTTTTACAGCTGGAAGTTGACTATGTTCACTTCCTGAAAATCATTCCAAGACGGATATGGTATCAGAAGAGGTGCCTGTGGTAAAGATGAGGTCCGAAGTGTGGTCTTGCCTAGTAGGCGCTAAAACATGTTGGCGCCGTCCGTTTACTTGGACACATGCAAGGAACGCAGTTTGACTGGCAGGGGTAGTGGAGAAGGCCCATTAGATATTGGGCATGTTGAAGTCTCCGCCAATTATTTTGTGCTGTGGAGGTAAGGATGATACATAGTTCAGTCCATTAATACGGTTCGTCATGTCATCCTGAGTGGCGTTAGATGGTCTGTAGACACATCTTAAGAGTAATTCACAAGATCCAGTCGACACTAACAGCCACAAGGAGTCATCTATCCTACCATGACGTGGTTAATCGAGTGTGGTTACAGAGTAATATTCCCTTAGGTAGATTAAACATCATCCACTTCGTTCTACACCAAGATTTCTGCTGAACGTGTGATAACATATAAGGTTCAGTTGTGTGTGTAGAGTCTCAAGGTTGCACCAAGCTTCAGTGATTAGAATAATATAAGGATTATGTAAGAAGATAAAGAATCTAAAGATATGCGCCTTATTAATCAGCAAACGTGCATTGAGAAGCAATAAACCTGGTGCATTTTTTCCTGTTCGGCACCACTTCTAGACCTTCAAAAATGTCTAAAATAGAAATACCTTCGTGAGTCAAAGACTCTGGTAACGTCGCTTGGTTTGACGTCTTTGACTAATAAGCTGCCGGTGTCTTGTCTTATTTGAGCCAGTTTTCGCGTAGATGGCTTGCAGTCCAGACGATCCGTTGATTTCTATATGAGCACATTCATTCGCATACACTATTTTGTCAGTTGCTTCCACGATCGAGGTCCCCCCAACGCTCGGCACGCTGTTAAAACTTTCAACATCCAATGTTAGATCAATCAGGCCTGCAAACGTTTTCTCTTTGATGGTGTTAGCATTGTCGGCGGGATCGCTGGTACCTTCGGGAGTGGTGCGACAAAGCAAGGCCGCGCGATCTTTGAGACCCAGTTTATCATTTTTGAACATCGTGCTGTTTCGATGCGTCCTGGATCACATGGTTAGGGACGAAAATCCTGCCCAGTAAAAGCTTTTGGCATTCTCTTTCAAGAGGCGTTCTGTCGTCCATAACTTCTAACAACTTGAGCGAGGTTTTAGACTAACTCTAGTCCAGAAGGTATTGGACACCAATCATTTTGTACTGTGCAGTCAAGGTTGATACTCAATCCAATCAATCAATGAAGTGCGTCGTATCTTCTTGGGTGCCGTTAGGTTTCCTGCAGACATCCTGAGAGTAATCCACATGATCCAGTTGACACTAACAGTCACAAGAGATTTAGCACATATCAAGACACGGCTCATCACGTATGGTTACAGAATATTACTCCTTCAAGTAAGTGAAACATCCTCCACCACGGTTTCTGTGAACCATAATAAACTATAACATTTAGTTGTGTGTCTGAAAACCGAGGGGTACATCAAGTTTCACTGATAAGAGTAAGGTGAGAAGATAAACGATCCAGAAAGGTGTGTATCTGATTCGTTAGTGAGCTGCTGTGAAAAGCAACAAACGGTGCATTTTCTCGCATTTGGCCCCAGTTTTATACCTGTTAAAATGTTTAAAACAGAAGGGTGTTTAATATTCAAAGACTGGTGTCGTCGCTTGGAGTAGTGCGATTATAATAGGCCCATTACTGGCTTATTTGGCGTCGACTCCGTCTGAATCTGCGACAGAAGGTATCGGAAAATTTCCGGCAAGTTATCGTGGAGTATCGGAACCATGGAGAGTGGAATTTTTAGAGGGATTTTGAACTGTGTTTTACTAGAAAAAGGTTGAAATAAATAAGTCATGCCCACACACTTTTTATCCTCAAAGAGACTACGGGGTGCGTTTAGGTGGGCACTCAGTGTATGGGCTGGTTGCAATGAAAGTGGTGTTGAACGTAAGGTAATGAACTCTTTTGGGGCCTCAGTTGTGCCGTGCACCAGAAAATGCGTCACTAGAGAGGTTGCTTTATAAAGCAGAAGCCTAGAGCGGGGTGTTCGTGAAAACTGTATCCTTTTAGATGCTGGAAACGGATTTGCGTTCTCTTGCTTGTTGATTCCCTCCTGAGGCCAAGAAAGAAAACTTGAGCGGCTCGCGGGGTAGTCGTTTGAGAAGGGTATATTGTCACCAATAACCCACTGGTATGTGTGTTGTGGATTGTTACAGGATAGTTTCAGAATTGGAACACTGGCCTATCCCTGATTGTGGACAGTCAAAGTCTCCGCGCCGATAGGTTGGGAACTAGACGCTTCATTTAATTCAATATAAGCAAAGTTGATCGTATGTCCTCGTTTGCAAGCATGAACCAGGATACCGTATGCCAGGCGCGCTGTTCAAAAGGACGGGATCCACTGAAAGATTAATAAAGTCGGGGAATTTGTTCCCATTCAAAGCAATAGAATGGTCGAGAGGATGATTATATACCCAAGTGGGACGCGAAAAGGTCAGGCGACGCGATCACTGGGGTATATTTTCAAAATTGCATACGGTCACACTAATTCTGCCATTGTATAATTAAACTGTCATCAATGCCATGGATTCTTTGGCCAAGTAAGTTAAGTAAGCGAGGTTTGGTAACTGTAACGCGCAACCGAAACCAGCGAGCGCGCACGGATTGAATTTGAGTTGTGTAACGGGGCGTGCTGCTATGTTGTTGGTGCCGTTTTGGCTCTCGTTTGTGTAAGTCGTGTACATGGCTTACTGGGCCTTTGGCTCATGTGTGTTCGTATTGTTTCTCTTTACAGAACTGTTGCTCGAACCCCTACTTCGAAAGAGCGTTGTCCCCTGGTGCGCCCACGCTGCCCGAAGGTTGGACCGCGAAGTCACGGGCATTCAAAGTAGAGACGGCTGGCCAGAATGTTACAGTAACCTACGTTAACCACAAAACGTTTGTAAACTCACTGGTCGTAAATATTCCACTACTTATTCACACCTGGTGTTGAATCGTTCCACTCAAGCCAGATTTTCAGATAATGTGGATAGAACTATCTTTTTCTCTTACTAAGAAACTGATGGGAAGAATAGTGTTCATTTTTAAGGGAAATAACTGTTTAGTCACTGGTTAGACTGAGTTCGGTCCCATAGTGTGTGCGGGACACACTTTAGTGGATTGTATGACCAGAGCCTTCGCAGATTTTGAGCTCGCCACTACCTGACGGTACGGTGGATTCGTTAGCTGTTTTACTTTGTCGCGCCCGGAGCTCCCATGATGGATTTGACTACTAAGCATTTCTAACATTTTTGCTTCAGATATTTTGTACACCTGTAACCGTATTCGTGTGTTTTACTGTTAATATTTTACATTCAAATAACCATTCACAATACGCTTACTTTATCTGTCTCTCTGCCTGCTGGATGGTCCTCTTAAGTACGTCCTGCACGTCATGAATGATATCCACTTCCTGGTAAACAGAGTATAGGATAAGGTTCTTATTGGGTGAAGTACTTTTAATAGTGTGTGGTTTTACTCACGACAGTTAGCTGCAGTTAACTTAGCTTACTGAAAGAAGCTTGCAGGATATTGATTTCACGGCTATTAAATTATTATCGTAAAGCGCTGTCCGACTTGCGCATCGCTCCTTTAAAATAATTAGAAAGAACTTACGTATATGCGACGAAGTTCATCGCTTAGCAATATTTTTGTGCATTGCACTGTTTACCCAGCCAAAGTTGGCTCAGTGGTTTATGCACGATAACGAAACAGAAATTTGGTTCTCCAATGCTTAATGTGAATCATCGAGGTCACTCTCCGATCAAGCACTCGTGCGCAGGTTAGTTTATAACCTGTTAATCAATATGATATCTATCTTAATTCAACTCATGATAGCAGTCTGATAACCATTCACGGATAAAAACAAATTTCAGATCCGTTGGAAGCAGATTAAGAAAATCGACTTACTATATGTGAGAAATCGTTCATCTAAGTGGGCCTTATCAACATTTTCTACGCCTGCTCATAGCTTCCCTAAGCGGTTGCAATGGGGAAACCACATGTGGCACAGTTGGTATAAACCGAAGTATGTGTTGGTAGTGGTGACGCGACCTACTTCATCGCGCCGGGTTCGCTTAAGTACATCAGTGTTAAAACCACTCTGAGCAGCCATGAGGAGTGGTTAGACTACTGTATTAGGTAATGTTAGTCTGTCATTGACACGTGGCTGCTTCTGACGGAGGATTTGTGTGCTGCATCTATGTACATCCAAATGGACATCCTCGCTACGGCTAATGCAACGGCTGTCGGCCCATAAATTTACCATGAGATTCTGTAATGAAAATTAATGGTTCTTTCTGAAGTCGCGAACAGGCGACTACCATCTGTATGATACCCGGATCATGACCGACCTCTTTGCTAGTCCAATTTCGGCTTGAAGCTGCTGATGATCACCGTCTCACGTTGCACGTCTTCACTGCACCGCCAATTGAATATGAGCTTTAACGAGATATTTCTATCATCAAGCATTCACGTAACAACCGGTACTAAAGAAGGCTGACTCTAACGCTCCGGGTCACCTTTTATCACTGTAGTATAAGCGCCAGATCGCTCTTTCCGCACATTGAACGCAACCAAATCCACGAGCAGAAGAGTTTGAGAGTAGTTCGGGATATCTGGCGATGCTGTTCGTTGAGATGCAAACAACGATTGAGTGGATGGAAAATCCCACAGTTTTTCAGTTAGTTCGAGTGAATAAGGTGAAACGTTCATGTGCTATAATCAAGTCTCCATCGCGGTCTGATTGCACAGTTATTACAAAAACGGCATACGTTTCGGTGAGAACCTAGGTTTTGACCTTCATTACGTTATCGAATGTGGCAACACTTTCGAGCAATTTTACGTGTGTGTGTGTGCAGTGAAACAGTTTAGGGTTCTTAAAACGAAAAACGTTTCTCAAGTATCCTGTGGCACAGCCAGTGACAACCCCCTAAAGCACATGTTTCTTTGCGTTAACCGACCCCCAAAGTCACGGCCGTACGTGCTGTTATTTGTCTAAGGATCTCGTCGTCGGAATCCTTATGTGGGGGATGATTTAACCGATTGGTACTAAAGAAACCAGTGGACTATCAACAGACCCATTGGCCCTACTTTAACGTGCGTTAACAAGAGGGTGCCATTCAGACGGAACAGAAGGTGACGGTCGTCTCTCCCGTATATATTGGTGGTAGCTGCAAGTTGCCAGTTACCAACCGAACAGTGGTCTGTCGCGAGGTTGGTTTTTGTGAGTTTACCTGGTAGGTGGTTTTTGTGCGATCGGTGGTTTTATTGGGGATTTGTGCTGAGGTTGACTCCCGCCTCCCAAATCTGGAACTCCCTGCGAAATGAGGGTCACCTCATCAATACCGCCTTACCCGTTTACACTTCCTTGTGAATGCAGCTTTACTACCATCAACTAGTATCGAAGTTGTCGTGGTGGCGTGAATATTGCATCTTTGATCGTGGCGGTATAATCGGACTGCGCCATCTTCGCTACCGCAGGCTACATTCACTAAGATATTGTTCTAGTTGTTGGCGTTGGGAACCGCGCTCAACCAATCTGACGCTTGTTGGGATTTTGCAGGTTGACTGGAATTTCCGTTTACATTCGTCCCCTTCGGTGGCTGCCGTGTGGGTTTGCTAAGTGCTCTCTCACATCCAACTACCTGGTGACTTTCTTGTTGCGTTTAGGTCCGCTCGTGAACGGTGAGTAAATCAATAGATACAGTTTGTTTGCAGAATCGCCGTTTCCACAATACGACTTCCGATTCGCGTAAGCATAAGGCCAGGAAATGTTGGTCGTACGAAACAAAGAGCAAGCAGATGGAATCACGGCAATGTTTGATTCCATTCCCTTGTACTGTTACAGCCGTAAAATGTCGAACGAACTTGATGCTGTAAAATGTGATTTGCATATCTGCTGTACAGCTGTTCCGTCATCCGTTTTGTGGTTGCCCTGAAAACAGGGGCGCAGAGGTCGCAAGTTGCGGCGCCAAGAATGCTGGTCAAGCGTCCTGTAAGGTCGTTGACGTGCGCAGAGGCGGTGATTTCACGCCCACAGCCTCAAAGGAGGGCTGTCAGAACAACTCGAAAGAACAGGCCGAGTCCATCCCCACCACCCACCTTCTTTCCCAGGCTCTTTCTCACACTCTCCTCTTTTCTCGCTAAATCCAGCGAGGAAGTAACTTTCAAGTGATTGTACACGAACTCGCTGAGTCTGTTCAATAAATTACCGGATATCAGACAGTTAACTCATGACACCCAGCCCCACCTGTCCGCTATCACGGAGACCTGGCTTACAGATGACATCAGTGACAGTGAACTGAGTGTCTCTGGGTATTCAGTTCACCGGGCTAACTCCACCGGAGGGAGAGTGGGGGCTCTGCGATTTCCTGTCAGCAGTATATCCCACGGTTGTCGGTAACTTTCAGTGCTCTGAGAATTGTTACGCTCGGTGGCTTTGACTAGCACTGCGTGGCCAAGACTCACTCCTAGGGGGTATTTATCGTTCCACTCATCCGACTTCGACGACGACACCCTTCTGGTAAGCCTGGACAACTTCCTAGACCTTCAACGTTTTATTCATCTGCTTATTATGGGTGACTTTAATGCACCCAAGATAAACTGAACATCAGTTTTTTACCATGAATGTGAGAGCGGATTCTTGACTTCCTTAACGACGCTGATACGACGGAAGACATGGGCACAGCACGTCAGCGCCCCGACGCGGCATCGTTTTAGTCAGACTCCTTCTCTGCTCGACTTAATCATCCCTAATGAGAGCCACCTGGTAGACAGGGTGATCAAGCCGCCACTTGGAAACAGTGACCACTCCCTGTTTGCCTTCGACCTCATCTATTACTGGTTACAGCAACCAGTAAGAAAGTCCACAGTTCGAAACTTTAGTCAGCCTGATATAAACGGCCTGAGAAGCTACCTAGGTTCACTTCTTCTTGACTTTGACTCCGTGGACCCGAACTATTATATGTTTTCAACCGCAAGTCAGAAGGCGGACGACTCACTTACTCCACACTATCTGCTCAACTATTTTCGTCTTGTCCCATTTCACACGGAGATCCATGGGATCTTTAATTTGACGGAAAGCTGATTCCGATATATGTACGCTCCACACGGTCGGTTGACGTGTATAACGAGTAGCAGAATAAAACGCATGGCCCACTGCTTCACTGGAAATATTTATTCAAGGTCGTTCCCATGACATCAAGTAGCCAGGGGTTAATTTCCGCGAATGACCGACACTCAACAGGAAAATAATCACGCGGCTGGCTTACATACCGATGAGTCCATAGGGCTGCGTACCGCCAAATTCACGCCAAACGAGTGGCACGAATATCATGAATGTCAAAAGAATCGAACGTCATCTGAGCGAGCTTTATCCGAACATCTGAAACAAGACTCAAAGCAAGTAAATGAAACATTCTCAAACTCCATTTATTGAGTAGTTAATCAGAAGTGCAGAAACTATAACAGCAAAGTATCAGTTGGATTCTACAAAGCGTCTGAAAGAACGCCTACACGACATTATCTTCTGGAAACTCGAGCTTGAGAAGGAAATTCGAGATACAACAACCGAAACATCTGCCCTAATACAGGAAAAAAGAAGATTAGAAGTGGCACTGGCAGAAACGGAATATCCGCTACAAATAGTAAAGGAGAATCTCAATAGTAGAGATGGACGTCGTGGTATAGATAACGTTGAAGATAGGGTTGAAGCAGCACTTATATTGGTAAGTTTTTCTAGACAATAAAATTTGCTTGCTCACAAAAATCAGTGTAATTGGCTAGTATCCATATTATGTTGCACGGTGGCAGTTGCTTCAACGCAACAAATGTTGCGCGTCAACACGTAGAGGATACAGCACCTCAGCGATTCAGCGGTTGATACACGTGTGTAAAGCAGGGGACCAAGGTTCCCAGATCTAGTTGGTTTCCCTTGCTCAGTGCCAACGGGCGTCTGTTGATCTGAAACGTGATCAATGGAAACGGTTTGGCACCGCTCTTGGGGATTATAGCGAATACCAAGAACAGAGTAAGGTTACTCGCATAATGAAATTTTAGATATATGAGAATCAACCAAAGCCCTAAAACGGTCCCCAGAAGCGCTGCTGACGATCTCAGAAAGAAGGCTGTTCCAACAGCTAACAACCCTGTAAGAAAAGAACTACTGCCTAAGGAAGGTCCAAGGAGGAGGCTTGAAAAGCTTCCTAGTGTGTTCTCGCCGGCTGTCATCATTCGCTACAGTGAAGATGTGTTTTCCGAGACCTACTCTAAAGAAGTGTGTGAGTATTTAATCACCGCGAGGTCTGTGAAACTCAAGTGGGTACAGGTCAATAATTTCAAGTCGAAACTCGTAAGTAACATTGCTCAGGCCAGCGACCAACTTGGTAGCTGCGCGCTGGACACACTCAACAGCTGAGTTGTCTTCCCTCAGGACGGCATACACAAACTGATTCGCATACTCGAAGAGCGGTCTTACATAAACCCCGTAATGCGTTTGAAACGCTTTCTCGTCTATGCGGCGGAAAGTGCGCTTGATCATCCTAAGAGCGACAAATCCCTTTGTTGCCGCCGTCTAATAGTAATACGCGAAGGACAAGTTAGTTGACAACCAGATACCCAGATCTTCCTCTCGGTCGGTTTTCATGATATCTATTGTGCTAAACGCACTAAGAATCACGGAGGCACTGTCATAGTCTCCATAAAATGATACGTGAGCATATTTATTGTCATTTAGTGGGATATTCCGGTCGTCCGACCAGCGCATGATCGTGTCAAGATCGATCTGTAGTGCACTGGGATCAGTGGCATTCCAGACTTTTTGGTCGTCTGCATATAAGAGGAGGTTGCTGGAAACATTGCTTCGGAGGTCGTTGATGTAAATGTGGAATAACAAAGGACCTAGAACTGACCCTTGGAGAACTCCCGCAGAAATGATAGACGGAGACGAAAGGTATGATCCGGTCTTGACTCTGAAAGTTCTGTTGTCAAGAAAAGAGGCAATTCAGCGAAGAACCTCTCCTTGAATACCATAGGCTTCCAGTCTGTGTGTTCAAGGGATTGTGTGCGTCACGGTCAAAAGCCATTGTCTTTGGTCTCCGTCAGACCAATCATGAAAATAAGCACGTTTGATATGCACGACCGATTAGGAAGGAAACCATGTTGGGTGGAAGAGAAATTGAGTTGATAAGACGTGACTGAAGATGGCGCGCTTCGATAGGTGCTCCGCTTTTTTGCACGGAATGCTGATAGGGCTGATTAGCCGATAACTATCCGCACAGTGCCGGTCGCCCACATTAAATATGAATATGACTGTCGTCTATTTCCGAAGGCTAGGGAGAACGTTAGGCTGGAGTGTTTGCTTAAACAGCTTATAAAAGGGTTCGGCCAGACTAACAGCTGCTTAGTTAAGTATCCCGGGATGGATCATTACACGGCATGAATTGACCTCGAGTAAAGGGTCTTCAATATCTAGCACAGAAAACTCAGCGGTAACGAGTGGTTGCCTGACGTGTTGCAGCAGTAGGACAGGATGCCAGCTCGGGGATGCGAAGTTGTAGACAGCTGAGGAGTGCTCGCTGAATAACTCAGCCGCAACTAGACAGTCAGATGAAGTCTCCTAGTCGAACGGTCGTAAAGAAAGGGCTGAGGTTTTGTTCCTTCTTAGTCGTCGCATACACTTAAATAAAAAGTTTTTCTTTCCGCGGGCTCTGAAGGATCTTCTCTTGCATGAGTTTGGTAGGTTCGCGAATTTCCTGCCCATTCCTGTTTCAGACAATGTGGAACGCGCCTAGGTCCTCTGAGTTTCCTGTAAGCTCATGCTTCGTGAATAAATGAACCAGCAGACGACGTATCCTATGCCGAAGAGGTGGCCAATGAAAGAAAGTGCACAGTTTGCGTGGTGTAAATGAGTCGTCCGCCTTCTGACTTGCGGTTGAAAACGTACAATAGTTCGGGTCCACGGAGTCAAAGTCAAGAAGTGAACCTAGGTAGCTTCTCAGGCCGTTTATATCAGGCTGACTAAAGTTTCGAACTGTGGACTTTCTTACTGGTTGCTGTAACCAGTAATAGATGAGGTCGAAGGCAAACAGGGAGTGGTCACTGTTTCCAAGTGGCGGCTTGATCACCCTGTCTACCAGGTGGCTCTCATTAGGGATGATTAAGTCGAGCAGAGAAGGAGTCTGACTAAAACGATGCCGCGTCGGGGCGCTGACGTGCTGTGCCCATGTCTTCCGTCGTATCAGCGTCGTTAAGGAAGTCAAGAATCCGCTCTCACATTCATGGTAAAAAACTGATGTTCAGTTTATCTTGGGTGCATTAAAGTCACCCATAATAAGCAGATGAATAAAACGTTGAAGGTCTAGGAAGTTGTCCAGGCTTACCAGAAGGGTGTCGTCGTCGAAGTCGGATGAGTGGAACGATAAATACCCCCTAGGAGTGAGTCTTGGCCACGCAGTGCTAGTCAAAGCCACCGAGCGTAACAATTCTCAGAGCACTGAAAGTTACCGACAACCGTGGGATATACTGCTGACAGGAAATCGCAGAGCCCCCACTCTCCCTCCGGTGGAGTTAGCCCGGTGAACTGAATACCCAGAGACACTCAGTTCACTGTCACTGATGTCATCTGTAAGCCAGGTCTCCGTGATAGCGGACAGGTGGGGCTGGGTGTCATGAGTTAACTGTCTGATATCCGGTAATTTATTGAACAGACTCAGCGAGTTCGTGTACAATCACTTGAAAGTTACTTCCTCGCTGGATTTAGCGAGAAAAGAGGAGAGTGTGAGAAAGAGCCTGGGAAAGAAGGTGGGTGGTGGGGATGGACTCGGCCTGTTCTTTCGAGTTGTTCTGACAGCCCTCCTTTGAGGCTGTGGGCGTGAAATCACCGCCTCTGCGCACGTCAACGACCTTACAGGACGCTTGACCAGCATTCTTGGCGCCGCAACTTGCGACCTCTGCGCCCCTGTTTTCAGGGCAACCACAAAACGGATGACGGAACAGCTGTACAGCAGATATGCAAATCACATTTTACAGCATCAAGTTCGTTCGACATTTTACGGCTGTAACAGTACAAGGGAATGGAATCAAACATTGCCGTGATTCCATCTGCTTGCTCTTTGTTTCGTACGACCAACATTTCCTGGCCTTATGCTTACGCGAATCGGAAGTCGTATTGTGGAAACGGCGATTCTGCAAACAAACTGTATCTATTGATTTACTCACCGTTCACGAGCGGACCTAAACGCAACAAGAAAGTCACCAGGTAGTTGGATGTGAGAGAGCACTTAGCAAACCCACACGGCAGCCACCGAAGGGGACGAATGTAAACGGAAATTCCAGTCAACCTGCAAAATCCCAACAAGCGTCAGAATGGTTGAGCGCGGTTCCCAACGCCAACAACTAGAACAATATCTTAGTGAATGTAGCCTGCGGTAGCGAAGATGGCGCAGTCCGATTATACCGCCACGATCAAAGATGCAATATTCACGCCACCACGACAACTTCGATACTAGTTGATGGTAGTAAAGCTGCATTCACAAGGAAGTGTAAACGGGTAAGGCGGTATTGATGAGGTGACCCTCATTTCGCAGGGAGTTCCAGATTTGGGAGGCGGGAGTCAACCTCAGCACAAATCCCCAATAAAACCACCGATCGCACAAAAACCACCTACCAGGTAAACTCACAAAAACCAACCTCGCGACAGACCACTGTTCGGTTGGTAACTGGCAACTTGCAGCTACCACCAATATATACGGGAGAGACGACCGTCACCTTCTGTTCCGTCTGAATGGCACCCTCTTGTTAACGCACGTTAAAGTAGGGCCAATGGGTCTGTTGATAGTCCACTGGTTTCTTTAGTACCAATCGGTTAAATCATCCCCCACATAAGGATTCCGACGACGAGATCCTTAGACAAATAACAGCACGTACGGCCGTGACTTTGGGGGTCGGTTAACGCAAAGAAACATGTGCTTTAGGGGGTTGTCACTGGCTGTGCCACAGGATACTTGAGAAACGTTTTTCGTTTTAAGAACCCTAAACTGTTTCACTGCACACACACACACGTAAAATTGCTCGAAAGTGTTGCCACATTCGATAACGTAATGAAGGTCAAAACCTAGGTTCTCACCGAAACGTATGCCGTTTTTGTAATAACTGTGCAATCAGACCGCGATGGAGACTTGATTATAGCACATGAACGTTTCACCTTATTCACTCGAACTAACTGAAAAACTGTGGGATTTTCCATCCACTCAATCGTTGTTTGCATCTCAACGAACAGCATCGCCAGATATCCCGAACTACTCTCAAACTCTTCTGCTCGTGGATTTGGTTGCGTTCAATGTGCGGAAAGAGCGATCTGGCGCTTATACTACAGTGATAAAAGGTGACCCGGAGCGTTAGAGTCAGCCTTCTTTAGTACCGGTTGTTACGTGAATGCTTGATGATAGAAATATCTCGTTAAAGCTCATATTCAATTGGCGGTGCAGTGAAGACGTGCAACGTGAGACGGTGATCATCAGCAGCTTCAAGCCGAAATTGGACTAGCAAAGAGGTCGGTCATGATCCGGGTATCATACAGATGGTAGTCGCCTGTTCGCGACTTCAGAAAGAACCATTAATTTTCATTACAGAATCTCATGGTAAATTTATGGGCCGACAGCCGTTGCATTAGCCGTAGCGAGGATGTCCATTTGGATGTACATAGATGCAGCACACAAATCCTCCGTCAGAAGCAGCCACGTGTCAATGACAGACTAACATTACCTAATACAGTAGTCTAACCACTCCTCATGGCTGCTCAGAGTGGTTTTAACACTGATGTACTTAAGCGAACCCGGCGCGATGAAGTAGGTCGCGTCACCACTACCAACACATACTTCGGTTTATACCAACTGTGCCACATGTGGTTTCCCCATTGCAACCGCTTAGGGAAGCTATGAGCAGGCGTAGAAAATGTTGATAAGGCCCACTTAGATGAACGATTTCTCACATATAGTAAGTCGATTTTCTTAATCTGCTTCCAACGGATCTGAAATTTGTTTTTATCCGTGAATGGTTATCAGACTGCTATCATGAGTTGAATTAAGATAGATATCATATTGATTAACAGGTTATAAACTAACCTGCGCACGAGTGCTTGATCGGAGAGTGACCTCGATGATTCACATTAAGCATTGGAGAACCAAATTTCTGTTTCGTTATCGTGCATAAACCACTGAGCCAACTTTGGCTGGGTAAACAGTGCAATGCACAAAAATATTGCTAAGCGATGAACTTCGTCGCATATACGTAAGTTCTTTCTAATTATTTTAAAGGAGCGATGCGCAAGTCGGACAGCGCTTTACGATAATAATTTAATAGCCGTGAAATCAATATCCTGCAAGCTTCTTTCAGTAAGCTAAGTTAACTGCAGCTAACTGTCGTGAGTAAAACCACACACTATTAAAAGTACTTCACCCAATAAGAACCTTATCCTATACTCTGTTTACCAGGAAGTGGATATCATTCATGACGTGCAGGACGTACTTAAGAGGACCATCCAGCAGGCAGAGAGACAGATAAAGTAAGCGTATTGTGAATGGTTATTTGAATGTAAAATATTAACAGTAAAACACACGAATACGGTTACAGGTGTACAAAATATCTGAAGCAAAAATGTTAGAAATGCTTAGTAGTCAAATCCATCATGGGAGCTCCGGGCGCGACAAAGTAAAACAGCTAACGAATCCACCGTACCGTCAGGTAGTGGCGAGCTCAAAATCTGCGAAGGCTCTGGTCATACAATCCACTAAAGTGTGTCCCGCACACACTATGGGACCGAACTCAGTCTAACCAGTGACTAAACAGTTATTTCCCTTAAAAATGAACACTATTCTTCTCATCAGTTTCTTAGTAAGAGAAAAAGATAGTTCTATTCACATTATCTGAAAATCTGGCTTGAGTGGAACGATTCAACACCAGGTGTGAATAAGTAGTGGAATATTTACGACCAGTGAGTTTACAAACGTTTTGTGGTGAACGTAGGTTACCAAACCTCGCTTACTTAACTTACTTGGCCAAAGAATCCATGGCGCTGATAGCTCAATTAACAAAGACTGGAAAAATAAAGGTAAACATCTACAATGTTGAAAGAACATATGATCCATTCCGATATCGACTACACAGATTTCAGGTTAAAATAGAAGTGTGTTCCACCGCAATTTCATCTGTTTCAAATGAAATGCTATAAATGGTTGCTCACAGGCACGTGACGACTTTCTGTAGAACGTGCATAACGTATCTAGCGTTTGATGAAGAGAATACTAATGAGCACATAAAAGTGAAGGTTAAAAATAGTACCTTAAATTCCAAGCGACTTATCCGATCCAGTTCTACTGTACTAGTTCACACCACTTCTATCAGATGACGATTGCTGGCAACACATATCGGAAAACCGAATGGGTCCACGACATTGTACTTAAATAGGCAACAACGGAAGATTACAAACCAAAACAAACAATAACTTAGTTCGCCTAGGGAACAGGTGCACTTATGGTTGTAAATAAACCCAACGTAGATTGCGGACTGAGTAATGAAACTATTCCGGCTATCAAGCGGCCGATCGGTTACAAAATTAGACAATACTGTAACAAACGATAGTGGAGACACGTGTTCAATCAAAATACAACTGACTTCTAATAACCTTTAAAACCAATGCTAAGAGAAAATCGACCTACAACAGTTACACGGAAATGTAAAAGATAAAAACGAATTTCGATTTTCAACTTCACGATGTATATGTGGTGGCAGCACTTCCGAGCAGTAAGATGATCGGGAAGGTTGAAACCGTTTCAGATATTGTCATACGTTCACTGGCTATTAAGCTTTGTTTGCAAGACTTAGGTTTGGTATATGTGCTTGCAGAAACAGCGTTCGTAAAGACATTTGTTCCGTGAATTTATAACTTACGGCTACACATAAACTGTTCGTGGTAGTTAAGCAGAGTACTGGTCACATTCGCATTGATTTTGATTCGTATAAAGTACATGTACGAGCCATCCAGTTTGTGGTCAGAAACTTGGTCTGTTTTTGATGGGAAAACCAGCAGACTTTCGTTATTTAACCACAGCTATACTCGTCACCCAGCACGGGTGAAAACGATTACTCCAACTACCCGAGCAATCGCTAGAGAATATTCTGCAAGAATTATCAGCCAAATAATAGAAAATTGTAAAGCAAAGTTGAAGCATGTTCTCCTTAGAACAATTAAATGTTTGATGCGAAAAGCATCATTCATCGAGATTACTCAATATCAGATAAAGCTGACAGGTGAAAAACAACAACTCGCAAAATCTTGCGGAATCTCATCTGGTGCCACTACGGATCACTCTAAAGGGTGTACTTGCATCCGGACAAACGTTAGCATTTCCAACAAACCTTGCAAGCTGCTTCCCAATAATGCTCCACACGTAAACTTAGTGCACAACTGCGTATGGGCAGACTCTGCCTTACTGTCCGCTTGCTGACGGCAAAAAGATCTTAGAAGGTGACTGCTAGTTTAATGTACGACATTAACAACTAACTGCCCCAGACCGAGTAATCTGCGTACGACTGAGTTAAAACCTCCACTAATACCTAATGCTCTTCTTTACTTGAGTAGACAAAACCGAGATGTTAAAGAGATAATGGAGGTGAACTGGAGTGACAAAACAGAGGCTGAGGAGTGTGATCTCATCGCCGGCAACCTCCACAACGGATCAACAAACAAGCAATTTTATTCCGGGGTTGCACGTTTCCAGGTTAGTTTTTATTCGGGCCATCATACGCAGTAGTCGATATTTGCTAACCAGATTGTGGAATTTAAATTTTTCACTTAAGCTCGCTTTTGGGAAAAAGCAGATAGCTTAAATAAAGTTGACTAAACCTGTTATACGTGATTCGGATTGGTACATCAAAAGCGACAGCTCATGGCGGTACAAGTACGTACCACACAAAGATAACTCAAAAAGGTCTTCAAAATTGTGGATCTCAACTAGTTAAATACACAACCGTTTATGTGCCAGCACGAGATTAGGTTACAGAACCAAGCACCGACGAACCAACAGTCGACGACTAGCTATGATACATCTATATGCGTATATATCCTAGCTAGTTGTCGATCGTTAGTTCATTAGGGTTTGGTTCTGCAACTCAATCTTGTGCTGGCATACAAACGCTTTTGGATTTTACATGGTGACAGCCACCGTTTTGTAGACGTTTTTGAGTTATACGACGAACCGAGTTGATTTCGTCCTCGAACTGTACTTATAGGCCCCTGTTTAACCCTGCATTCGACTCCTTATATGATGTACAACTATCGATTTCAGGATAATATGTCTACAACTCACAGTTGGGCTGCATCGACTCATGAAATCATAATTCTGTCAGAAAGTCAACGAAGAGCCAGTGGAGAACTGCGATCGTTGATTTCTAAACTGTTGACGGACACGTCACGTGATATGCGGGAACAGTTCGACCGGGTTTGTAGGGAATTCAGAAACAATTCCGAACAACTGGTGGAAGCTAAGATACACCTTGAAAATCAACTTAAAAAGGTCAGTTTGCACTTTATACATCTGGATTTAGTAATGTAAATCTTGGCTTATAAGAAGCTGATAAAGTGAACAGTATGTGTAAATACTGGGCCACACATCCACCCACAAGTGAAAATAACAACTGTCCCAACGCAACCACTGGTAAATGGTTCTGGGGAACCTGTGGACCAACTGCTTATTTGCAATCAAACCTCACATATTCCAGAGCAGCTTTTGAAAAGGCGACTACTCAAACGTTGAACTTTCAGTCGATCTCAAGTGTTTTCTAACTAAAACTCATCTCCGGGTTACAAGAACGTTTAATTTTTGTTAAAATGTGGTCCACACGTTCAACAGATGCAACGGTGGCAATATAAAGCCTAACTTAACGAATTTTTAAGTGGTGAACTAAATGTCACATCGGAAAACGCACCGGATTCGGAGTACCCCAAAACAACGCATCTTTACGCGAGTTTAATCCAAGAAAACGCTTATGCGATGACTGTCAACAATCGGCGTAGTCAGAGTCCGTTGTGAAACTAACATTTGTACACCTCACCGGCAACAAGGCTGGTGTGGGTATGGGCCATTATCCGACGAATCCTACAATATTATAGAACATGGAATAAGTGTCCGGAATAACACTTATATTGGCATGCCGTTCTCAGTAACACAGCACGTGCACATGCCGAATTACGAAGGTACCCGACTAAAAGTTGCAACCCAGTTGGTCGTGTTCTTCAACCTAAAATCGGTAACCTTCCAACGCAAAAGTTCCATAGAATATAGATGTTTTGTTAAGATAGTGTAAAAATGAACCTAAAAGCACACAAAGCATCTAATGCTGTTAACACAAACCACGGTGTCTTACGACTTAAATTTTCTAAGCTCCATGAGCAGATGGTGGTTTCGAAGAGGTTCGGTGGCGATAACGCCGGATCATTGATCAAACGGTCTAATACCTAATCTGTTGACGCGATTGCTGCTGTCCACGTCTGCGCGCACGAGCGATACCCAGCCCACGTGCGACCTTTATTTCACAGTGGCGCTAAGGCTGACCTGTTGTCGGTGACTACTTGAGCTGTCAAACTATATGACTTTCAGACGCTCTACATGAAACGAACTAACTGACGGTGACAGCAACCGTTAAAAACTCAGTAATGAAGTTTTCGAGGTACGCATGAGCCATTTTGTATATTGCACGTACACTGAGCGCCACAGTCGTAGCAAGCAACCAGTTACACACACTGTTGAAATATTGCAATACACTTATTTACTTGCAGACAGTGGATGAAATTACCATTCAGAAGAAGAATATTGCCGACCTAAGAGAGGCTATTCGCGCCAAAGATGATCCTTTGAAAGTCGCACAGACGAGGATGCATGTGCGTCAATTCAGACCTAACAAGGAGTTATGCAAAGATCCAGCACAAGAAAGGTAGGAAGTATCAAAGGTTTTATTTCACAAAGTGATACATTTAAACTCACAAGAGCATTGTTGTTTTCAGATGCTCAAAACAGCCTGATAACGGAAACACGGGCCACCTTCATCATGAAATGCTTGAACTCTATCAGCAGTGTCCAATACGAGACTGTGTTGCTCTCCAACAAACAATGTCAAAACAAACAAATATACAGGGGGCGTCAACTAGGGTTGTAACGGCTTTGACTGAGAAAAAAATCAACAGCCGGCGCCACATCAGCGATGGGAAATTCTCTCAGAATTCGTCAAACCTTCCGAATGGTTGATCTCGTATGAAGGAAACCTAACACAGATAGGCGATCAACTAAAACACTGTTAAAACGAAGGTGGGCAGGAAAATAAGTTGCCAGTATCGCCAACTATTAAATTGAAAACAGATTCAAACCACAGGGTTGCATAAATGAAAGAAAACTGTGCTGTGCGGAAGCCGTTTCTGAAATTATGAGCACAATTTTAATAATTACAATATCCATCTAGCACATGCAGGCTGCGTTAAATTGTTCACAGTTAGAAAGAAGCATGAGAGTTTACTACCACCAAACTGTATTAGCCCGCTTATTCTAGGTAGAAACTTTGAGATGATGTGACGCTAATCTGCATTTAAAAAGTCCGTGTGAAAGTTTCTTCCACATCGGTTATATGAACGCAATTAATATTTTCAAGTGTACAATCTTGTCAAATAACGCAAATGTTTTCCAGCAGTATGCCATTTAATCTCCCGAAAGTTAATGGAAGAGAGTTGACGATATCAATAGCGAAGAAAGCTGGTGGGGACGCCACACGATCATCAATTATACACTTAATGTAATGCTTTCATCTTGTTTTTTTAGCTTGGTCACAGAAGTTGACATCCTGACTCGATCGTTAGACAGTTTGTTACAAGAAGCCAAGAGAGCCGAACACAAATTGAAGGACTTGCAGGACAACCAAATGAATCTAGAAAGAGAAATGCAGTTGAAAGAAGAAAGCATAAAAATAGACGAAGCGCAATGCATGCCGAGGAGGTCGATGTACCCTTCCACGTTGAGGTTGCAAGGCTATCCGTAGAGAGAGAGAGAGAGCAGAAATTACCAAAAGAAAGGAGACGAAGCTGGTTCAATAATCGTTTTCAACTAGCTGTTCACTGTTGAGTGTGTTCTCATCGCAAAACTCATCTATTTCAAATCAGTGGTATATCTCAACATTGTATAATTCAGATCAATGTCAATTTCTTAAAGAGAATGTTGTGCCGAATGCAGTGCTTCGGATTATTACTCGATAACCATGATCAAATTGTACAACATTAGATGAGTATGGAGCTTTAACCCACTAATTTTAACTGCCGTTGATAATGCGAGTTTTCAAACGAACTGAACGGTGAGTCTTCCACTGATTACTCAATTTCGAAAGTGATAATCTGCTTGATTACAACTTTACCTTCAGCTTAAGCCAATGAGAGCTAGGTCAAACTCGAACCTACTTCTTCCGAGAAATAAAGGCTTGTGGAATCGGACGACCTCCTAAAGTTGATGGTTTTTGAATGGGGAAATATTTTTTCAGAACATAGCCTTTACTGCGAAAAAAGAGCATGTTGCCAAGCTGGTTTGTGGAAATGCTAGCGGTTGGAAACCGCTGAAAACCGTTAACAATACTACTCCAGTGATAAAAATCAGTATTACCTGCAGTTACAGTGTATACCTTTCGCTTGACTGCCCACAAAACCCAGACGACAGCAAACGGAAACATACAGCAATAGCAGTAATGGTAATTTTAACACCAGTCGCTGGTCGAATCATAAAAAGTGGCAGTTCATTTGAAGATTTGTTCGAAATAACGAAAGATGTGATCAGTGGGAATCAGGTTTGTCAGAGGGCTGGAACAATTCATCGTCATTGCTTGCTGCCCGAAATCCTCAACGTCGATCAATGGTCGTTGTGTCCTGGAATCAAGTCAATCATCGTACGGATGCTAAAGAAGATGAAGTTAAACAGAGTAGATATATCGTTGATAGGACAATAAAAAGGATGAGTAAAACTCAAGACTCAGAAACAAAAGGAAAAATAGAGGGGCAAAACTGTGTAATAGTTCACATAACCACCATCTCCTTTCGCTGAACTAAATTCATTCGTACTCACAAACAGGCTGACGTGAAATATTTCCACATATAAGGAAATGTCTTGAAAAGTAAGGCTAAGGCAGAATGTCGCGAAAGAGCGCGAACATGCTACTGGCAATTAAATTTACCAAGGGATATCCCTGAAAGCAGTGGGGCACGGTCGTTCCAGCGGTCTTTTAGTCTCAAGTATACAGCATGCTTTTCCAATGATCACTGTATCACCCTAACATGAAACTCGGTCGTTTGCTTGCAAGACCTAGACAACTTAGTGTTGAATGTTTGAATTCGGGCACAAAACCCTATTTCCGATTTGAAGCATAACGCTTGAGTCTATGCAGAAACAGTGTAAGACAAACCGCATTATAATGGCAAGCCCCACCCGCTGGTTAGCGTACTGACCCTGTTACGCGAAATACTGCAGTTTGTAGCAAATGCCAACCTAGTGGTAACTACTCTCAGGTTAGAAGCAAGAATCAGGCGATAAGTCTGTGAAGGGAATTGAAGGCAATAGTGTTGACATCTAGGTTGCGTACCACCGGGTGTTACTGCGTTCGCAAATAGTCTAGACGGCGATCACCACTTGTACTGAAACAGACCGTCAGAAAGAGAACAAAAGTGCAGAAATTTTAACTGTTGTGTCGGATTTAATTCCCAATGCCGACTTGGCCTCCTAGATTGCAAATATGCACAGTAGACCGTTACCAAAATGAAACGTTCGCTGTAAGGAAGAACACATCAGATTCCGCAATGTTTAGTTGGGTAGGCTTTCGTATGCCTATCGTTATAATGAAACGGCTATATAATCAGTCATTTTCATCACTTTGCAGCTTACACTAAAAAGGCACTTCACTTAATGCACACAGAGCTCACCGAAGATTAGTCCAACTATATCAGTATTAGCGGCGGTGACCAGTCAAGATGTATCCAAATGCAAAGCGCCGACAGGTGGTGTGCTGCAAGCAAACAAAGCGATACAGTCACAATTCTGGCAATCTGAGCGGAAATGAAGATCGACAGCTTGCAAAATCAGCCGAATGCCCTCGATCTTCCATTGTTTGCGTTGGTTTGCCGCCGGTTCTCATCGGGTCGGTACGTTATTTATAGGAACCTACGTACGTTGGGGTTTCCTCGCAACATGGAATAGCCATGCACGACGCTGACCACTGATGTATGGCTGCGTTAGTATTAACGAAACTCACCCTCTGCAGTGCTTCGCGTGCTGCACAGACGATCCGTTGAAAATAAAAGTTCCGACAGAGCTCAGCAACCCGTGTTTTTTAATGTGTTTTTTTTTTACCCCAGAGGGTTAAACTCCAAAGGAAAGTGTGCGTTACTTTAGTTAAGACAGCGCGGTGAACCCAATCTCACCTAGAACAAGTAGTTATGAATTCTCGAGCAATTGAGGGAAAGCGGGAGTATGTAACGTTAAGGCTGACCGAGATGAAAAGGATCAAACAAGAAACAACCAACGTGGGTACCCGTCGAACGCCAACCAAGAAGGATAATCCACACTGTCAAGATTGTCGCAAATGTCACCTACAATCGTACGCAAAGTTTTAAGGAACAGTGATCGTCAACATTTAGAAGTTTGGCAGGTTCAGAGTGCTCAACTTACGAGACAAATCCAGAAGTATGGAATTTTGTGGCTGGTTCCCTGCAGAATGTAGGTGACAGCAATAGATGTGTCAAGACAGAGAGCTGACTGACAATGCTACTTTTATTCGCGTGGCCAAACCAAGTTGGATGAGTGGGCAGAGACCTTAGACATCAGTTAGCTGACTTGCAGGTGATGTGAAAAGCACAGCCTCTCATCTTCAACTTACTGACCTTTACATGTGCATTTTTTGCTACAGGCTAACTTGAGATATGGGAAGCACCTTGTGATTGTTGCTTTTTTTTCGGCAGGAATTGGTTATACAAGCTTAACTGGACAGAGCTCATTCGTCTGGACACTAGTTCACTTAATTCGGTATAAGTATACGGAGCCCGGTACACCGATTTTCAAAGGACAGAATGTAGCAATTGATTAAAATAGATAAGAGGGATCTATGAACTATAATTCTACCAAAGAGGAGTTAAGCAGAGCAGTGAACGTGTTGAAATTCAACGGTCAGCAAGTTAACGGCCACGTGGGCAGTTGCAGATTGTAAGGTAATGAAGGTTTTTACTGAACATGAACTAACATCTTGGCATGTGGAAAGGGTAAGTTCTTCCTGAGTCACACTGGTAGTGATTTCACTAACAAGGACTTACTGCAAGAGCATCTACTGTTAACGTTACCCGTTCAGCAGCTCTCTAAAAGGGTCAAAGCTCCCTTACAATGCAAAAGTCATCAATTTCATGAGGAACGCACACTGGTTACGTTATTTTGTCCAACCTTCACCAGAAAAGAGTACCCGTGCACAACTCGTGATTAATAACAAAATTTGCGAACAATTACCTCTGGCAGTAGCGGTGGGATGCTACACTTAGTCCAAGACTGCATTGTAACAAAAGGGACTCGTGATGATCCGAAAAATGAGTTCAGTTTGGTCGGGCACTATTTGTACATGTTGACGAACGATTTGGGTAGCAGATTGGAGATATAATTCGTTTTTCACTTCAAGTGGATTGCAGCGGGAGGTTACCCCGCAAAGCAGTGTTTGCACACTATTTTGTGTAACTAGACGGTCACTGATGAGCAACACATACGCCAGTGACTGTCAGTCTGCGGTACGTCCGCAAAATTCCATCCTATAACCTCAGTTACAACATATTCGAGAAGGACATTTCGAAGTTTGTTTCTGCTTCCTTTGTAAACCTAACTGCCGGTAATACTTTACTAACGGTACCGGGAATACTCTTGATCACCGTATGACTAATGACAACAAAAGTGAAACCTACAACCTGAGTCACAGGCTAAACGATATCTCCAGACAGTGGTTCCTTCAAAGTAATGCACAACAATTCTGAAAGCGAAGCCGACAGTACTGACCTCGTTGGTACTGCAGGCTATGGCTGAAAGTGTAGGCTGACGACCGCGAAGTGTGCTAATTTTACTATGTAAATAATGGTTACCATTGCGTATTAGTTTGCAGCATATCACCTACTGTGCTCAGTGCAAGTTTTCCTTGGATGCAGATAAATAGGTTATGAACACTGACGGAAGCATACATTGCTGAGAAAGTTGAAGGCACTGCAGAAATAGACAGAGCCATCCTGAATTATCGGCTGAATCAAAAGGCAGAAAAATATTACCAATTCATACGTTGCAGTTCCGCCGTTTGGAAAAATTGCATACCCATAAATCACGCAGACAAACTGGTGGGGAGGGGATGCTAGAGCGGTCAGATCAGACAGCAGAAAACAAGAGGGGCCAACTCACAGAAGAATCGCGTATCAAAATGCTGTCAACTCATACGTTGATTTCGATGCTCATTGGGCCTCGATAATCACACAGACGCACGACGAGATAAAGACAGATAGACAAAATTATAGGCTAATAACTTGACTGCACCTCCGTTGCCAACGGGTCAGTGTGGTTTTTGAACATCACAATAAACACCCTCCGGCAGGTGATCGCCTTTTGTCTTTTGACAATATATACATGAACATTCATAAGCGGTTTACCACTGTCAACGACGGATGAATTTCTGTACAGGAGGCGGACGGTAACACTCACTCTAATTACATATTTCCGAATTAATAAAAGTTATGAAGCCGGAAATAACAGGGCTCATGAAACCTTGCTTAGGAATGATATGGGGAAAAGTTGGAAACAATCAGTGCTAATCCTCCAAAACGAATGAACGACAGTAGTGCCCCGAAGCATCGAAAACCTGAAGTGCTGTATACCAAGCATATTTACCTCGATCCCGCGTGCATGACCTCAAACGCCTCATTAATATCCTCCAACGAAAATCGGTGTGTGATGAACTCGTCTATTTTGAGGTCACCAGAAAGGTATGAATCCACAAGGAGGGGAACCGAATCACGGGATTTCCAACCTAAAACGCCATAAACATTATGGATGTTTTCATTTGTATGCAGGATGTGGTGGGAAATAAAAAATTGCAGTATGCAACATTGTAAAACCGACCATCGACACAAACGATGACCACAGCAGCCAAATACGCTGAAGTTAAAAAAAGCGCGCCCCTAGGGTAATAGACAGCTTCTTGTGCTTTGGTCAAACCAGTGCAAACTCGTGCACCAAATAAATAAACTGGCACAAAAAGGACTATAGTGCTAACCTCCAAAAGCAGAACCTTTCCAAACCCGTCCAGTTACCAGCTGGAAGGGACGAGTGGAAATTTCAGCTCCAGCAGGTGCAACACCTACGATTGTTGAAACGCCCCAGCCTTTGTGACATGACTCCAAAGCCTGTCGCATAACTTCCACGTTACCGACACACTCGAACGTATAATCACAACCACCATCGGTAATGTCCACGATAATCTGCAGATTGGGTGAAAGTCCAAAGGACGGTTTAATCTTTTTTACCTGTAACTGATATGAGCTGACATTCAACACCCGGTGTGAATAAACGAACGATTGCCTCATCTCATTCCCTAAACAGTTGGCCACACTAGATTTCGAGAAAGGGATGTAAGTTATTAGACACTTCCTTTTAAGTGTTAGAACTACGATCGGAGTTGGGAAAACCGTTTTCCGACATTCAATCTCAGGGTTATCAATAAGACAAAATTCGAAGGTAAGTGAAATATAATGAAAAAATAAACGGGGGCACATGTACTAGATCCAGTTTCAGACACGTTAGTTTGGTGACTCAACAGGGTGATACAGATTTTGCACACCAGTTTAAGCTTGTGTTTATGAGTTCAAAACTGGGTGATGGATCTTGTTATACTAACAGGCTTCGTTACGAACTTTAGTAGATCGAATGTAGGCCGACTAAGTACTGCAAAACGTTTGTGGTCCTCGCACAGCGAATCGAAGCATTTTTACAATGAAACTATCAAGGAGACCTTTGAGAGTAAAATGCACATCATTCGGCAAACGAACCATTAGTGAGTCATTTACGTGGGTTCAAACTGCGCGATATAACGCTTGTAGATGTTATCACTTTTTGACTGACAAGCATAACAACATTCCGACGCCGTGCGTGAAGCACGCTTTACAACTCGAAACAAGCAGAGTGCTTATCCCACTGTAATCACGGGAGGTCCATATTTCGAGAAAAAAGAGCGTGGAACCCGCTTGACAACCGGTTTATAGGCCAAAGGGAGATAAAAACACACTCAATGGAGGAGTTTTAGAGGTTGCCAAGTAATTATGACGTTCGAGGCCATGTGACCTAATTTTTCCGATCGAGTATCATAGAGTAGCATGCTCCCATTCAAATATTTGTTTCAAGGGAAGTTAGATGAAGACCCTCTCATTTGAACGACGAAGCCTGCAATCCTCCGCACATAGGCTGAAATATGTGGTGGTTCATTTACGAACGCAATCTATTTCAACGAACAAGACGGCCCAACAGGCGCCAACCACATCAGTGAAGCAAACCGTTTCCGAGTTGATGCAGATTATCAATGCCCTGAAGTCGTTTGTATTAATCCAGACTATTACTATGGAGAAAAAGCAATGGCCAAACATTATCATGGGGACACGCACACCGCCCAGTTTTCTAATTTGTTCCGATAACCTCCATCTGAGATGTTACAAGTTACTGCTGAGTTGAACGGCGGCGCAGCAACTGTACCGTTCGATGAACCTCGTGACCGTCACGGGTGAATGAATGAATGGCTGGTACAAATGAGGAGCATTAAACTCGAGTTTCGCTTTTGTAAAGTTCACCAGTAGTGCCAGGATTCAAATCTGGCGAAGTTTTCACGAGACAACCACGATGGCCACAGCGCCACTAATCTCAATAGGCAAGGCTGTATTGTCCTATCGGAACGTCCAGCCACTTTCGCCCCAGTAAGGATCAGGTTGTTCAAACGTCTGGATAAGAGGCACCGTCGGTGCCCGTTATCCTTTAGCGACAACCCGACGATTTTGCTTAAATCTCTTAAGCTAATACCTTGCCAGAGAATGGGGCAGAAAATGGTCAATTTATCACATGACCTTCAGTAAGATCCTGGTGAGATCTCGTCTGGTCACACGCGTTGTCCAGTGGTAACGTCTGACATGCGGCAAAAGCTACTGAGAGGCTGCGCCGAACCACATTGTTATATAGCACGTCAGACTGTCATGGTAACCAAACAAAACAATGCAACTTGTACACCTGCCCAACGTTGATCAACGCCTCGTATGAGCCAGAAACTAGACAGATCACGAGCTTGATTAAGTTGTCAGACAGCATAGCCAACTTTGGTCATATACACCAACAGAACTTCTTTGGGACACCGTCAAACAGCACAGAAAGATTGGCGCAGACTATGGCATGGTCAGAATCGATGCCAGTCGAGAAGTATGAGCGGGAATCTTGGTTTATGATTGACTGTAATGTAATCTACTTGGGTTCCTGCCTGTAGTGAAGTGTGGCGCCGGGAGGCTGAACGGTGTTCTGAGTGCGGTAATTTCAGGTTTCACTAACTGAAGCCATCTGCCAGATAGGAATTAACCCCAAAAAGAAGCTTTGATCAAGATACCTAGGACAATAATGCCAGTCGTACTGTCTCCAGCGGATATTTCATGGTCTACGGAAATACGCGGGAAATTTCTTCAAATTACGTAGTAATCCCAAATTGGTGAAAGTGCTAAAATAATGGGCACAAGCCTTTGATAAGATCCACCATCAAAGGCGACAATTCACTGGTGGTTGACACTGAGGCAAGCCTGTCATCTAAGCATAAAAAGAGGGACACCAACAGTTTTGTGACCACAAACAATTGACATCAAGACGCCTACACCCTGCAAACAAACAACCAGTCAGTAAAATAACACCCACCATTTGCACCACAGCTTTACTGTTTCTTTTTACTAAATGTCTTGATTGAACAGACGGTACAGTCAAACAACCGTAGAGTTCACGCTCATGAACCCCACTGGCCGTTATCTCTTCTAACTCTGGACGAACGTTACATGAGACAACCTACAGCAAGCGAACGAACACACCAACGAAGCTTGAGTGTAGCTGGGTGCGTGAAGTGGCACTGATATTCTTGATAAATGACCTAACCATCCGTAACTGTTTCTAAGGTCCGATTAGGCACTCATTTGAATCCGCCGGATAACCAATTTGTCATCCACCTTTCGAAACCATTCACGTCCTTCGACGTCCTCAAATTTCGGAATCTATGTAGCGGAACTGTTCCGACTGTAGTCAGATTACTGTGACTCACAAATTCCACTAGAACGTCCTGTTGGTGTCAAACTGGATGAAACTGCCTGTAAAAAAACATATTGCAGACCGATGACTTACCCGTCGGACAGGACGTTAACGCCTGGATTTCGAGTATTGCATATAGTCCCCGTCCATGAAAAATATAAAATAGAAACTGTGAGCATTCCGGACGGACGCTAAGCTTGGCGTGTCTGACGGGGATTGACAAACTTTCTGAGTTGCACAGGTACCCCTATCTCCCATCCTAAATAAGACTGCAAGAAACATATCAGATGACCACGTTAATTATAGATGCAAGAGCCCCGTCATTACTCTCTTACCTTCCCTAATCAATGACAGAACGAAGTCGTTCGAGTTAGCAGTTCTGAAACAGTTCAGAGGGAAATTGTAGACCTCGGACTCTGAGTAGTTCTACGCCGCCAAACCAGAGTGCAACTATAACAGTTCAGTCAACAAATGACCTCATAAGATCCACTGATATGGTGGACTGATACGAACTTATATTAACTCCAGAATGCAGTTTCCACTTCATCGATATTATTAGCTAACTAAGGTTTCTGTAAGCGCAAGGACAACTCGAAGCATTCTTTCGAGAATCACTCTATAGCTTGCTACCTGATGAGAATTAAAGAACGTCTAATTTTTCATAAGCTGATAAACGCCGTAGGTAATAGTACCCGATGTGTGTACTGTGAAATTCAGGCAAAACAGGAACTAATGTTCAACCAGGCTGAGAAACTAAGCCAATGTGTTGTGCTTATTTGATGAGGCCATCTTACAGAAGATTCAGTCAAGTTGCAAATAACCAGATGTGACCGGTGGTGGCGACGTTCGGAAAACAAAGGACGCAATTCACAGCGAGAGCGTGGTCCCAGCTTAACACTAGCACATTCCGGCTTCAGATACCAAAACCATCCTTCCTTCTGACTCACCGTCAGGTTAACTTGGCCAGTCGGAAAGGCACACCACATCAACTACGATGTGAGAGCAGACAAACCCGGCACACTAATCGTGAACCAGATGAAAATGGTAACAACCACTCAATTATTAACTATTCAAAAAGACACGATTCAACTCTCTACAATACAGCGGCCACGGTTAAATTAGCATATACTTATCCATGTGGAAGAGTGGAAAAACGGTCATTTTCGATAAACAAACCACATCATACAAATTTGTCAAGAAAATATACTACCCGCCAATTTTGGAGGGGTGAGTAGGAACGGAATAATATGCCATCAATAGTACGGTAGTAACAGCCCCAACACTTGGAACGTTAATAATTTCGTGTAGCGAAGCTTTCAAACCTAACAAGAGTTCAGAACAAGGACTAGGAAATATGCATCAGCGGTGATACATACCTCTTGGATGGGTTTCTGAAGTTTTTTCGGATTGAGACACTCTGTAGCACCGAAGGACAATGCGAGGGGAAACTTGCCTTCAATCACATCAATGCCAATAATTCGCTTAGCACCAGCACATTTACAGCCCATTATACAGGCAAGACCGACCGCCCCAAGACCCCAAACTGCACAAACACTGCCTGGTTCAACAGCTATAAAAATCAAAGGGTATAGTTGGACATATTTACATGCCGCATTACCAGCTGTGTTCAGAGCGGCTCCGTAACCCGTACTAATGCCACATCCCAAGAGGCCAATACGATCCAGAGGTGCGACGGGATTGATTTTCACGACCGATATCTCAGCAACAACAGTGTATTCACTGAATGTACTGCAACCCATGAAGTGAAATATTTCTTTGTCACGACATTTGAAACGAACAGTGCCATCAGGCATCAGGCCACGACCTTGTGTAGTTCTGCGGTGGATGAGAATGGAACGGTTCTTACCTTATCCTGGAACATAGATTTGTTTTCTTGCTATAACAAAATTTGCATGAATTACATTGCGGTATATACAGTGGTATGACACAGTCGCCTGGTACAACCGAAGAAACACCAGGTCCGACACTCTCAACAATGCCTGCGCCTTCATGACCAAGTATGACCGGAAAAACCCCCTCCGGATCAAGACCGTTGAGAGTGTAGGCATCTGTATGACAAACACCAGTAGAGTAGACCTTGATACGAACTTCACCGTTTGATGGAGGTGCAACTGTTACGTCTTCGATGGACAAAGGTTGACCGGCAGCCCACGCAACGGCTGCCTTACACTTTAGTATCTGCTTCGATAAGCACGTACTATAATTGACAAACAAACCTGCGGATCGCCAGACATGGTATGAAATTGTGATAAGCCGACTTAAGAAGCTGAAACGTAAGGCTGTGTGTTACTTGGGCGAAAGTGTTATATCAATGGTAAGAAATAAACTAAAGGTATAAATTCGAAGATTCATCACCGTCATCAGCATTGAAGACGAAAGTACATCGCTGATTTGAGCCAATGCTTAACAGTTGCATGATCATAAGGAGAGCACCCTGCTAGCGCCAATTAGGGATTCAATTAGGGGTGAATTAGGGCTGTTTCGGATAACTTTAGGGTTGTTTTATTTTGACCAATAGTGTGTCGATGGATGAGAGTCGGTATGCTTTCATACAAAAATAATGGGAAAACTGGTATAAGGCGAGTGTTACGGCAAGTTTCAGTAAAATGGTACAAGTGAAAATCCCAAATGAAATGTGTGAAAATGTGCATTTCACGGATCCTAACATTATCGCACCTAGTTAGTGTTTAAATGGTCCACCGCAAGTAAGTCATTTTCGTACGGTGAATCAGCATGGCGATGAACAACGAGGACGTTTTCTGGAGAATATTCAAGAAGAAGTATCAGAACTTCCGGGAGTACCAGGAGGATCTTAACAGATTTCAACGGGAAACGTGTAGCAGTTTCTTCATCAAATCAGCAGCCAACGTGAACCAGGAGAACGGCCCCACTGTCCTTCTCATGGGTGGACATGTCGGTTACATGCGTCATCGCTACTGGTGCTAGTGGAGAGGCAAGTTTTGCCGCAAAAATTTGTCCGCGGCTGAAGTTTCTTGCGCCGTGCTTCAAGATACTAAGTTAAGAACCCGTCATAGTATGAACGCGAAATTTGTATATTTCGACAGGGCACGACGAGAGGGGCACAAAAACATCCAAATTGTCTAGGTTCAATGAGATAACAGAGTTATGAACAGAGGTGTCAGAGCACTGAAATGTGCGACCGTTTGTGCACGGGAACCGTGAGCGCTGGTGGACTGAATAATGCCTTCATTGCCAGAAGATCAATGTACATCGCCACACCGTCACCTCTCTTGGAAATTTCCCCACTCCGGAAGCACGTTTTTCTCACGTCCATGCTGACCTGGCTGGACCGTTACCCCCATCAAACGGCAAAACGTTCCTGTTTACATGTGTCGACCGATTTACACGATGGCCTGTGGCCGTTCCCCTCAATGACATTTCGTCGGATACAGTCGCTAGAGCGTTCCTCGAATATTTGATTGTCAATTTTGGCGTTCCGTTGTTTTTTACTACAGACCAAGGCCCACAATTCCAGTCAGCCCTTTTCCGCGACTTAACTTACCTGTTGAGTTGTGAACACAATAGGACGACTGCATATCATCCTGCCTCTAATGGGATTGTTGAACGTTTTCACCGACAGTTGAAAACATCTCTCATGGCACAGTCCACACAGAGTTGGACAGAGCGCTTACCACTCACTTTACTGAGCATCAGATCTGTCCTGAAGGAAGATATACAATGTTCCACCGCTGAATTCGTCTACGGAACATCACTTTGCCTGCCAGGTGATCTTTTTGACCAAACCACACAAGCTGCGATAGATCCGTCGAACTACGTGCGCCACCTCAAGTTGCACGTGGAACACTCCGTGCCATTCCGACTCGGCAGCATTCCTGGCCTCAACAACTCAACAAGGGCTTGCTGACTTGTATTCATGTTTTTTTCGTTGTGACGCAGTTCGGCGCTCACTTCGACCACCTTATGATGGCCCATTTAAAGTGATCTCACGAACGGATAATTTTTTCACGATTGAACGTTCCGGAAAGCAAGTTACTGTGAGTATTGACCGTCTCAAGCCGGCCTACGTCGACACGCACTGGGAACTTCCCTTCCAAAACCCTGATGCATCTATCCCTTCCATTCCCCACACATTCGACTCTTCAACCGCAATCGACAGTAATAACAAAGGAGCATCTTATCCCCAACCGTCTATCGAACAGATTGATACAACATTATCAACCTTCCCCCACCCATCTCCATCTCGTCCAACTATGCGTTCCGGTAGACATGTAACCGTACTAGCACGTTTTCGTTGACAATTTCCATGTTCCTCCCTCTTTACTTATCGCACGATTATCGAGCATTTAAGCTTTCACAAATGCTCTGGAGGGGGAACACTGTAGATTTCCTCTCTTGGTGTTTGTTCACTAACGATGCTCCACCATTGTTCGAATTGATTAAAAATGACCTTGCATCTGCAATAAAGTTTTGGGCACGCACGACTTTCTGCTTTTCTACCTGTGGCGTAGTTGCTTGACGATACTACACGGATCTCATCCATTTTTAGCTCCGTTGTACTCCGGATATCGTCGCAGCACCGACCGCGTTTCAGCCGCTCACAATAATCTCGGAATATCCTCGCGTCCTGGATACTGGTAATTTGGATTTTTGCTGTGGTGGTCTTCTTGAACCCTTTCTGTGAGTCAAGCTCTTTATTCCTCCAACTTGCTAAAACTCCCTAACTATTCTGGTGCATTCGTTTATTTTTGGTCACTGAACTCAGTGAAATAGCCTGTATACACTTAGGGTAGTCAGAGACTCTTTTCGACCACAACAAATTTGTGAGCCCGATTTAGTCGATTTCTCACATTTTCCACCGTCGTTATACGGCGAACTCGTTGTTCACCCACCTAGTGTGATTTTTTTGTGTTTGGTTTAACCACCACAACCTCTTCGCTGTCTCATTAATTTTGCGTGTTAAAGAGCGTCCGCTGCTGCTATGTCTGACTACGACGGTTCAACTGAGAAGTTGACTGCATCCGTGCACATCAAATTGCCTGAATTTGGAGTCAGTAACCCTCGTTTGTGGTTGGTACACGTTGAAGCTCTCTTTCGAACGAGGCGCATTAGGTCACAGACCATGATGTACTCCTACATAGTTCAATCCATCCCTACTGAAATCGCTGACGAGGTTTCGGATTTCATTGACAACATGCCTGAAGACCAGCCGTACGATGAGCTGAAGGACGCATTAATTAGCAGGTAGGTGTTTCTGAACAGCGGAAGCTGGACTTACTATTTTCCGAAATTGAGCTAGATGACGGCAAACCATCCCAGCTGCTATGACATATGAAACAGCCTCTCGGAAGCAGGAAGATGGATGACGCCATTTTTCGAGAGTCATGAATGAAAAATCTATCATCATCAACTCGTGAGATTCTAGCTACATTCAGCAGTGCTGTGCCTATAAAGGAGCTTGCAGATGAAGCTGACAAAATGTTGAACGTTCAACGTAATCCTCAGTTAGCGAACACGTGACGGTTTGCGACATCAGGTGGAGCGTTTGACCAAACAGGTCCAGTCAATGATTCACACTCTGCACTCTCGGTCGCGCAGACCACTCAGTCGATCTAAAACACCTTCTCGACGTCCAACGGCTCTAGTGCACAACGACCATAACTTTTGTCGGTATCATCGTAATTTCGGCCACCGAGCAAAGAAGTGCACTCAACCCTGCACACTTACTACTTTACCGACCGCACAGGTGGACCCAATGACCGGCCAGTGATGGCGACGGCTGTGCCTGGTATCTCCTTCAAATGTCGCCTTTTCTACATCCCAGACAGATCCACAGGCTACAACTTCCTAATCGACAACGGCAGTCAGGTAAGCGTAATTCCATGTACCGTAGACGACCGCCAGAGTTGTAAGCTTGCTTTCTCCCTACAAGCCGCTAACGGAACCCCGATAGAGACGTACGGTCGACGTTCCCTCACTCTCTACCTTGGAATACGACGTCATTTCCGCTGGATTTTTCTGGTAGCAGACGTTCAGACCGCAATTCTGGGTGCGACTTTCTATCCTATTCCGGTCTCTTGGTTGATATTCAGCACCACACGTTTTTGAACAGCTTGACTTCCTTGAGTGTTAAAGGCGANAACAAAGCTTCTGACAGGGTGTTGCGAAGGCAAATTAGCGTTGGAGATCGAGGGTGTCTGTGTGTCGATGAACAACCTGGAGTGACCGTGCAGTGAGGACATTGATGCTAGTCGTGTTTCTCTTGCAGTACCTGCGTTAGGTAGTGCTTACGACGTCGCGGGGTCCGATGCCGGCTGAAATGTGCCGTGACCGATAACTGCACTCGCATGAATGAGCGACAGAGGTTGTCTCTGGGTCGGTCCTGAATATTGAGAATACCCGATCTCGTGCGAGAATAACCTATCGAGGAATAGTGCTGTGGCAAGTCTTAGTGGTTCGACCCATGTGAACGTTTAATTCAATGTGTTTACCGTGCTGCTCACGACGGTAAGAGCTACACCGTTGGAAAGATGTCCAATAGATGGCCAATGAAACCAGAGCTGCCAGATTGGTTAACCCGTGAATATTAAACTAGGTCAGATGCTGAGTGTGCATCGCCTTAATGAGGCCTAGTTGCAAGGTTTGTGCACCGTTTGGCCCGGCAACCGGAACGTTCGTGGTACAGAAGGTCAGCTTTTGACTGTGGTTTATAGTGCCTGGGTGATGTACCAGGTCAAAGACATGAAGAACGGCTTGAAGAAATTTAGTTCAAGCCGCGTCGCGAAGCAGCGATTTCTGCTCCTAGAGCCTCAATGTCTGATAGACCACCTTGTCGGGACCACGCGCGTCTACTTCAGAACGTGGGTTAGATTGTGGTACACTCAAATAATCAATTAGTTGGTGAAAAGGCTCTATTACTTGATCAGCCATTTTTGCTGTCTTGGCAAGAGTTTGTGAACGATCAACGGAAACTATTGCTTGCGTGGCTTCTAGCGATCTTTGAAGCCAAATTTACCGGAGGGCTACGTCCATGTGAGACTTGCTGATGAGTTGCTGCGTCTGTGTTAGCGGCGTTGTAGGGCGTTTGTCATCTAGCATGTGGTCTTCGAAAAGTTTCTGTACTCGGGTCTTTTCGGTTAACAACCGCTCTTTTTTTATAAAAGGTCTCGTGCTTGAGCTATACAGGTCGGTTTATTATAACATTGCGAAGCTATGAGGTAAATTCGCTCGGACACCTCACTAACAACCGACAGAACCTTGTTTGATCAGACAAAATTCCGTTGCTGAAAAATTCTGCTTATAAGTAACCAAACGAGAGAGGGTCATTTTCAAGGAACTGAGGGACCGCTAGAACATTAGTTCCAACGCGGAGGCCGTCAACGTGCTTAGATAGCACTTCGGACAGAGGGTAGTGATTACACGGTTCAGATATCAATAACAACTAATTAGGCCGAATTGAGGAAGTATATAACTGCTTATATGCCGGACGTATACACGAACAGAAGAAAGCGACTGATCAAGCGTACGTCAATAGAGACAACATATACTCAAGTTTGCAAAACAACGAACTCACTGAGACGCAAGAGACGATTGGAGCGGGACGTTCGAAATTTTCGGGCTCACCAATTTTTGGAACTGATCCAACAAAATAAAACTCTGTCAGTTATCATTATCGACCATCGATCGACAATGTAAAGCCAAATCTCAGCGACCCTGGAGAGTAGACAGTACAGAGAGACATGTCAAGTTGGTGAGGCACGGATCGAAATGTGATTTTAGCCCCGGGCCGGATGTTTCAAAATGAGTAGCTTGACTTTAGTCAAGAGTAGGCACGAAACCAAAATCGTCGAAAATTTCCAGATGAATACGACTATCAAAATATTATTTGTTATAGTCGCTACAGGTTTGCCGAGGGTGCTATTATGTCTGAGCAACATCACGATGACAGTGAAGTAAGTGAAAGTATTTCATTCATTATAGCGGTAGTGGTTTTCTCTGGCGTTAGCCAGTCGTTCAGATTTCAAATCCAGGACTTGATAAAGTCCTGCGCCTGTTGAAGTCTTGATTCCTGATTGGTGTGATCCGGAAATTGACCAGACTGCGTTTTCTGTCGATGTGTTCAGTGATGGTCAAGGGGTATGGACAGGAGAAAAGGATTATCAAAAGCTGGCTGCTCTAAACAGCAGAAACAAATCATATTTCAATAAATACAAATTTGTACTTTTTCCTACTTAAGTAGGGAAAAAGTTGTCTCAACATTTTTCTAGCTCTCTTGTGAATATATCTACGCTCGCGGCCTAAACGATCTTCACCGGCAACTAGTTCCACGAGTATACCCGGTTAGTGAAAAAGTTTTATCGGACAGCAAATCGTGATATTGTTTTCCTGATTGTCTTGAGAGTCCTGAGGCATCGCGAACAAACCTGCCGTGGGGCTTGTTCCAGTGTGGTGATTATTTTGTACATTTCATTAAAGTTTCCTCTAACCCGGTTTATCTGAAAATGCAACGCTCACTTGCCCAGCTTAACGGTAATGCGCAAGATTCGTTGCAGAATGCAGACGTTTGCGAACGCTCTCCAACTTCTATGGCGTCCGTACCGGAACACATATCATAACCGTTTTTGACGGTAAGTTTAACTTTCCAAATGCGAACGACTGATTTCAGGTGTTCTAGACAGCTCAGCAGAAACTGGTTTGCGGGATCCAGAAACTGATCTTTCTCAGGCTAGCGTTGTCGACCGCCTTTGAGACTGGGCAATTTCCAGCAACACTCTCAAAGTGCAGGTGACACGACCTTCGCGTATCTTGAAGGAAAGAATACCGGAGTTACCCAATGATGCCCGAACGTTGTTGTCGACACCGAGAGGTCCGCCGATACGTGACGTTCATCCAGGCGAATATGCCCATTTGTGGTTCGTTGAGGGCATTGTGAATGCTGCCCTAGGTTGTCGGCTACAACATGTGACGTCCGTAGGAATCCAGGTGAATGTTGACGGTTCATCACCATCGAACGCAGGAAAGTTAACAATATGGCCTGTGTTCTGTCGCCTGAATGAGCCGATGGTAACCGAGCCGTTTGTGGTTGGCGCGTATGAAGGTAGGAACAAACCTGAAGATATCAACGTATATCTTTTGGACATACTGAAAGAGCTGTACGATGTGTTATGCAGTGGCGTGAAGATTAACAATCTTCTCATTGCCGTCCGTTTGATAGCAGTGATCTGTGATACGCCGGCTAGCTCGTATGTTAAACAGGTGCGCGACCATGGGGCATACTACGGCTGTGATAAATGTGACCAACGAGGTGTATACTGCAAACAAAAAGTAACGTTCATGCCGCAAACTGGTTCTCTTCGAACGGACGCATCGTTTCGCATCGCACGCCCAAAGTCCATATCCCCGTTTATGTCTCTACCGATCGATATGATCTCACTTTCCCCATTGACTATATGCATTAGGTGTGTCCGGACGTTGTCCGTCGTATGATTAATAACTGAATGTCGGGGCCGGTTTCTAGGAGCGTTTGTGTAGGCTCGCAAGCACTCCAGCGGGTGAATGAACTGGGTTTAATATGTCGGAAATGCCTAACTTTTGACTTTCCCCGCATGTGCCGGAGTTTGACAAACATTAACATCGGACCGGTGGACTCGCGGAATATTTTGGACGGTGATAAGTACACCAACTTTTCAAATTTGTCTGCTGCTATATATATTTCAACTTACCCTACAATCTCTGTTGCTCATTTTGAATTTGCGAAATAATTAATGCACGATTTTGTTCAATTATCGTAAGCTGTATGGTCAGGCAGAGATGGTGTACAGTGTGCATTCGATGCAACACCTTACGGATGATGTGGCCACAAATGGCTCATTGGAGAACCTTTCTGCCTGTCCGTTTGAGTCTTCCGTGGACAGATTGAAGTCTGTGCTTAAAGGGCAAACGCGTCTAGTGGGAAAGTTTTGCAAACTTTCATCAAAATGATCGGCTGCTACTACTGTCGAAGTCGTTCCTTCTGATGTTGGTTCAATCATTAGTTGTACTACAATACCTGGATGCTCCATGCTTATGAAGGGTTCATTTTGTCTATAACCACTATTGAACCGTTCGCTAACGGTTCAAGTTCACACCGAGTTACGCGTAATC
>QNGE01002711.1:0-31017 GCA_008508345.1 Paragonimus westermani
TTGCTTGCAGCTTATTGGAAAACACATGACTCTCTTAGCAGCTTTCTGCAGGCGAGTTCGACGGTGCTGGTCGTGGCGCTTAGTAGGGTGATGTATAACTTCCAAAAGTCGGCCGCCTCCGTTTCAACATGCTGAAAACCTGGGAGATTGGCTGTTGCACCGCCTACTAACACGCGGTGTTGTGAGTGCCTGAAAAGCGCTGGTTCCAAATGTTGGACTTCCTACAAGGAGATGAAGAACGCACACGCATTTTCAGTGTACACTTCTCCGCAAAACGCCAGACGACAGTGGGATCCGACAGCAGGTACAATGAACGGAGTGAGTAGACCGATACTTCTACGTAGGTTTAAGTTCTCTGTGAGGTAGGCAAAGCACTGTAGTTTGCGTGCTGATGATTATCCGCGGGTGATCACCACATAGCCGTGGCATCTAGCGTGGTCATTTCGGAGTAGCAGTGATACAGGGTACGCTATTCAAGGGTCACGAAGGAGAATTTTGAAAAGTGACTGTCATTTTGACGACATGCTGGTCAGCGTTAACGAGAAGTGGCCGGCTCACAAACAGAAGGATCGTGGACACGTCGCATAGTGCATGACGATGCCAGAAAATCCCGGAACGAAGAGGACCTAGACCTACAGGCGAGAATGTGTTTACCTTCAAACCAAAGGCAACATAGCTGACCAGAGTCCGCGGAGTAATGGCTTTTGATCAACCTTGAAGAAACCTACCTGAATTCAAGCATTTGGGGTGGAGTGGGCCAATCAGAGACGGGGGAGAAACGTGCATTAAAATCATGTTTTAGCACTTTGTGGCGCGGATGAATAAAATTCAAATTTGAGAAATATTTTTTGAAGATATCTGGGAAAGCGAACATCTTTCGGGTAAGATAGATTTCCCCAACCCCACCAGTCTGACGTGTCGGTCATCGGTAACACTTGATCCGAAGGTCCAGATCATGAGGGCGTCTAGTGCGGTCTGCCCAACATATGGCCGGGTGATTGATGGTGATTTGGGGATGGAACGACGGAACTGTTGGAGTGGCTGCATCCGGAACTGCAAGTGAACCAATCAAGGTAGCGAGGGGAAGCAGATGCTGTTAGTTTGTTGCTCCTGTGTTCGTGTGCAGAGTGGTCAACTGATGGCGACGATGGTTCCAATGGTATCACCGACAGAAACATCATACACCTTTACGTGACGAGCACTCATGGCTGTATTCTTTCATTTGTTGCGAGCTGGTCGATAGTCATGAGCGTGAACGGTTTTTCCAATCGAAAGACCGTTGTTGAAATTTGGGCCGGGCAGTTGTGTTAGCTCATTCGTCGGGGTTATAGCGTGATGGTCTGTGCAGAGATTGCGATCCACAAGAGCTTCGGTTCTTGAGCAGCTGTGATGAGTTGAGGGGCTAGGTTTTGTGCGATAGACAAACAGGAAATCTTGTAGCACTTCGCCTGTGTTCCCCCCCTCTGTGCGTGATTTATAGGACGCTCATTTGAAAGTGTCACCAAAACGTCTAGCTTGGCCGTTTGACTGTAGATGACGAGGAGGAGAACGAGCGTGCTGGATGAGCGTACGGCGACAGAAATCCGCCATGTGTGAAGAGGTGAATTGTGTCACACGTGTTGGGAAACCCATGCTGACGCAAAATACGACGCAGTGCAGCGACCTTATTGAGGTATGTCGTTGGAGAAAGCGGGACCACCTAAGGCTACTTGGGGTATGCATGGACCAAGACGAGGTGGGATACCCAAAATACCCGAAATTCAAGTGATGACGTGACCTTGCCCCCTGGGTTCTTGCCAAGGCAGGGAATTCTGCTTAGTGGGGAGTCTGACAGCCGGTTGACAGAATGGGCACTGTTTCACTGGCTTCTGGATGTATCCGCTTGTGCCGGGTTACCACACGTAGCTGTGAGCGATTGCCTACATCCTGATGTTGTCGTGATGACCAGAATGGAACTGCTGTCGCACACAGAGGCGGAGAGCCAACGAGATGACCACGCTATCAGCAAACATGATGAAGAAATCCACGAATGTCGAAAAGTCACATCGACGTTAAAATTGGTTGATCTTATTAACTGAAGGAACCGTGGGCCACTTGGTCTGGACGAACCTATAGGCTTGGGTCGGGATATAATCCAGCGCTGTGACGTTCCGGACGTCAACGGCAGTCACCGGGATTCCACGGGTGGCGCCTGAGAGCTGGCATCGAACAATGTCTTCCACCGTCAGGGTAGCTATAGCAAAGACTTCCTGGGCACATACTGGTTGTTGATGAGACATGATAGACCATCTGCCTGGCCGAACGCCTCTGTGCGGCAGTAGTGGATGTCAGGGTTGTAGCGCAGCACATTTGCAGTCCATCACTGCAGCCGATTAGCGGGGTGAACAGCAATTCCTCCCTTCGACCCAAAAATGGACTGCAGCTGCCTGCGATCGGTTAGCAAGGAAAAGCGTCCACCGTGTAGGAGTTCATGAAACTTCACCGCAAAAATATCTGCCAGTCTCCCTTTTTTGACTCGGTCGTAATTCTTCTCCGCAGATTTGAGCGTGCGACGGACGTGAGCTATTACCTTTTCGAAACCCTCCTGAAAGATGTGCCAGTCGACTGGTCCAGCACCGTAACCGAAGGCATCGGCTGCGACAACAGTTGGCAGGGCCGGATGTAGTACGCCAGCAGCCATTTGGGGCTGGGCATTGTGTGCAACCGTACGAGAGAGATCTCAGCCGGGGGACTGGCGCAATGTAACATCATCTTGTGATAGATGATTGGGCGCGGTCCAAACATCGCGTAGTCTTGGAAGGAAGCCGTTGCAGTAGCTGATAAGCTGTTGAATTGCACGGATATTCTCGGGACCTAAGTGGCGACCGAGAGCAGCAGAGGCGCAATCCAAATATCTGACTGACTGCAAAAACGTTCGGCATTCGTCTGTTCGCGAACGGAACCCGTACCCTATGACGCATTGGAGAACCGCGCGATTCGGCCCCGGAGTTCATTAGTTGTCCACTCCATTATGATAGTGTCGAGGTGGGCGGCCGTACCCGTTAAGACAGTGTGTTCATTAGTCGATTGAGAATGGTGAGTGTATTTTCGACACCAAAGCAAAGTTACAGTGTGGCCTGGGTACAGAAGCAGAGACCCAGGTTGTTCGAGAAGACGACAGCAAACTGTCAGGTGACACCGTTGGACAGCTTCTGTGGTGCTGCAGGAGGCCGCACCTGGCCGCAAGTGACCCGGGTCGGAACCTCAAGGAAGCCAAGCGATTCGATCCAATCAAGCCCAAGAATGTCTGGAACAGAGTTGGGGGC
This sequence comes from Paragonimus westermani, assembly GCA_008508345.1. Lineage (NCBI taxonomy): Eukaryota > Metazoa > Platyhelminthes > Trematoda > Plagiorchiida > Troglotrematidae > Paragonimus > Paragonimus westermani. Next base: position 3,306 of record QNGE01002711.1, read on the forward strand.
GTAACACGTCCCTACGATGATGGCACCGCGAAATGACACTGAACTGTTCGGTCCTCCAGTCAGCTGCACCAAGTCACCACAAGCCCTGGACCGTCTGGGATGAACAGTTGGCAAGAGTCGTGCCAAGAGATCGACAGAGCTTCTGGAAGATGATCGTGAGTTCGGAGACAGTGTCCAGCAGTTGCATATGAATCGAACGAACATCGAGGTAGACGGGCACGGACCTTCCGCAATCGGCAATAGCAACTTGAAAAGTGGTCAGTGAACTATTAGAACAGACAACTGCACAAGATCCGGCTGGCTTCTTGAGCATGGAACTCAATGTCGGCTAGACCCTGTCCGTTGCCTGTGGCTGGCGAAACCCGTCCGTGTGACAGGCCGAGTGGCAACGTTGGCAGCAATGCAGACAAAATTTGCCGAATTTAGGAAAAAGGCATACACCACGGCACCAACAAGCCGAAGTCGTCTTCTTGGCGTCAGTAGGACTGAAGTTGGCGGTCCACATAAGAGATTTCGGCTGGGAGCTGGAAGCCCCCTGAACTGAGCAACTCACTTGGCCTGGACGTTGGATCGTGACCGAGTCGTGTGTGTGGTCACCCAACCCCTCGCATTTGTCCACCATCTACTGCAACTTGATGTTCACCTCCTGATAGATTTCAGTCAAGATCCTGGCACGGAGGTTAGCATAGCTTGGTGATGACAGACCACAAATGAATACCGGGTGCCGGATCTGGTTCTACCGGGACAAACCAGGCTTGAGCCATCAGCAATCACGGATAACGAAGCAAGCATGGGTGACGAAGTCGTCCGCATTTCGCTTGACCAGCTGGAGACGCTCGAACCGTGAGGTGAACGAGGTCGAGGTATCCCCGAAGATCTTTGTCAACTTCTGGACTGTGTCCGTGAGAGTCAGGGTTCGCGGTTCAGCGGGCATGGTGTAGTTGGTATAGCGGACGTATTCCACCAGGCCAAGTTTCTGCGGCGGCAGACGAAACCTTGTCTCGTCACCTCGGATTACCAGCTCAACGGTGAGCTTGTCTATATATCGCTTATACCAGGCTTTGTATGTGACACCAGCTTGGGTGTACTCCAAGGAGTTGGAGATATTTCCAGCCAAGTGATCTACGAACGGCGAATCGAAGGAAGTGAACGGCCCGAGAACATCAAAGCCGGCGGCTAACATTCCCATCAGTCAGATCTGCGATTGCATCATCTGCAAGGGGTTTGGGTCGGCAGACATGGTTCCAAGAGAAGATGGAAGCAAGGCGAAAATCCCTGTCGTTGAATGTGTTACTAGTCGCGTTACTCAAGCCAACGTGAACACTGGCTACAGGATCAGTTCAAGTCGGGTCAGACCACAGGACTTGTCAGGAAGTGTCCAGCTTTCCAGTGATCCTACTTTGCTTGTTATCTCTTTTTCGTAATCATTCTCATCTTCCCATTCTTTCAACTCACGCAAATGTTCAATGATCACTAAGTAACTCATCTACACGCGGTCTTATCGCACCACATATCTTTCTGCATATTTTCAAATCCACCTATGTGATCCGGACTTACTGGTACAGATACATTGATGGAGCTCTCTTCAGCGAATGACCGTACCTGCGTTCCCCTTCACAAAACCTGGAAGCAGGTCGTCTACAAGCCAAGGACTTTTCGAATCTGTGGTCAAACTGTTCAACCTGCTGACTGAAATTCCCCTGGTTTCACTAGTCATCATCTCCACTGGTTGATTTGGAGAAAACGCAAACTAACTGAGTGGCACATCAAACTTTTTGAGCGTTGAAAGGTGCATGTTCAACACGATTATTAAAGCATTCCAAGTCCTTTGAACGCGCACTGAGAAAAAGCAGTGAGAAAAGACGACCTCATCTCAGGTGCTACCTTATTCGATTTCGCCAAGGCTTTCGACTGTGTGTCACACAGCCTTCTGAAACACAAATTGGAAGACCATGGTATTCAAGCGAAAGTTCTTGGCTGGCTCGCATCTTCTTTTGATGAAAGGACTCCCAGTGTTAAAACCTGACTCGACCTACCTTTACCTCCTTTACTTCTGCGAGGGTCCCCCAAGGGTCGGTGCTAGGTACTCCATCATTCCGGATTTACCTCAACGACCTCCTGGATAATAGTTCCAGCAACGTCTTCCTATACGCCGGCTACCCAGAAGTCTGTAATGCCACTGACCCCAGTGCATTACAGATTGAGTTGGACGCTGGTCGGACGATTTCAGTTTCTTACCAATTGACAATAAGTGTGCTAGCATGTCACTCGAGAGAGGTTCTGGAAATGCCTTTGTGATTCATAGTGCATCCAACACAGTAGATCTCTTGAAAATCCACCCGAAGGGAAATCTAAGCATCCGGTTGTAGCCTAACTTCCCTGATAGCAGAATCAGATATAGGTTACACTAACACACAAATTGCTCTAAACTGACCAATCAGGGAGTCTCTTGGGGATGAATTGCGTTTCTGACACGCAACCCTAAATGACCCTAAATGAGTGGCGCAAAACAACAGCATTTGTCCGCTTCAAAATAGCCGTAAAACATCCTTAAAACGCTGACAGAATCCCAAAGCTCCGTAATTAGACCCTAGAACGACTTAACTTACTCCCTGAGTCACCATAAATTGGCCTTATAACAACATAAATTATCCAGAAATGCTGGAAATTTGCTCAGTCTGTTGTGAACAAGAACTCTGAACGCATTGATGTAACGAGTTACATACGGCAACGGTCGAACCCAACCGTAAACTAACGCCAAGTGCGACATCGCATGTGAGTTGTTCAGCGTGATACGAAATGTGCACAAATTCAGAACGGAAGTCACGGAGAACATGGTGGAATATGTAACGACAAAAATGATTACAACAAGGAAAGCGACGGGGAAATCACAGGTCCTCTGACATTTCACTTCTGTATGAAGAAAAGAAGTGTAACTGTCAATAACGGCAACACGCGAAACGCGACATGCATTAATGAATTTCACCAACGGGAGGAAGAAACGGAACTAGAAGCGCGTGTTCTAAATACTCACATGTGTTCGAAAATTCGGCTTCTACAGACATCAACATGGGATACCGTAACAATTCTGTGGGAACTACAACATTCATTACCCTAGGGAGTTAATAATGCAGGTTGTGTTGGAAAGCGCACGATAAGCACGCTTAAGAGTGGAAATGAAACCATGAGTTCTATAAGTTTTCAACGCCAGTGACTCATTTCACTTTCGCAGGCATCAACACGGCACTTGACTTTTGCCTGTTTTCCTTGTTTCTTATTTCCTATTCAACCCCTCTCTCGTGGCTGTGGAACCATATTCTAATCCAGGTAGTTATGTCTTCCCTCCTGGTTTCTGCGTAGAGAAGCCTCGGCAGTAACAGTTCTGAGTGGTCAGAAAGGCAGTGAAGAGGCGCAGAGTTGAGAAGGAGACAGTGGAGTGGATGAATTCAGAGAGGACGTTAGAGGCAACGGTATAAGGCTATAGACATCAATGACGGATTGAGTGAACCAGTTGGAATCAACTTTACCCGTGCGCACGGTAAACGTTGCCTACTGGGGTAGCCCTATGTTGCTACTGTACAAGGAGGCGTCAGACTTGTTGGATGACAACAACGACGACAATATTCTGGGGAGCTTGCTAGACAATGATTTTAAAGCACGAACACGGGAATTACCTAGTGCACTGGTTCACCTTCCCATTTTCACAGTAACACCAAAAGAGTTCAGGTCTGATGTGCTCACTGATTTCTTGTGGTAGCGCCTAGCCTTCAAATAACCATCGGAAACATAGTTTAAAATTGCTTAGCATCACTTGTTTGGAAGACAACGATGACTGGGATCGCGAGGAGTCAAGTGGCGGTGCCCGGCGAAGTCCGCAAACTTCAATGAATAAGGGACTGGGGATGCCCTGCTGGGCTACAATGCAATCGTTCACCGGTGATTAACTGAAGACAGCACAAGCTCGTTCATCCTGTTCGTCGAAAACTACGGTGGAGTAAATCTGAAACGAAAACGTTTCATTTATTAACAAACGCAATGCACAGTGGTGAAATGAATTTAGGGTGAGCATTTATGCGCAGTCTTGTAAAATATGCATACAAACAAGGTGTACGTCCAATGTAAGAAGCAAACAACCGATACTCATGACACATGCGTCAGGGAAATTTCTTCGCTGGGCCCATCCATTAGGGACATAAATAGAATGCTTCGACGACAGACTGTGAGCGAACAAAGGTATTGCTAGTTCAAGAGAGGGGGTATATTGGACCATACACTGCAGGGTATTAGGATGAAGTATATTTACAATACGCCGAAGGTAGTAGTCAACGATTACAATATTATTGGAAGCAATATTCGGAGACGAAATATCGTTCTTAAAAAAATGTTAGCAGTGACGAACTGCTGAAGTATTTATTGGCGTACCTATATCAGAATGCAGGATAGAATCACCACTCGCAGGGTGCGTGGACATGCGATCAGACCACCGCCCGTAAATTTGACTAACAAGGTTAGTCAATCTGTGTGTCATAAACCTCCGTTTGAACATGGATAGATCAAGTTGGAATACTGAAAACTGATCTAAAGCACCGTTATCTTGCGATTGAAGTACTGTACTTTTCGGGTTTGTCGGTTACCTTTACCATAGCCACAATATGGTTCTTGGCTGCGTATTTGCTTGACAAACATATGAGGCGGGGTATTACAGATGATAGCCTTTAGTTTAACGCTCACATTGGCCCGCGCAATCAGTATACCGGCTGGTACCACACTTAGAAGTTCATTGACCATATCAAGAAGATAGCGGGTAACACCGTCCGACTAACCCTTCTCACCGTAGATGCCAACAATGAACAGCTGAGAAACAAATGGCTTGCTTAGAGGGCGTAAGATGTGCCACATAATCTACTTCTTCGATTTAGTTAGTGATAAGCCATCAATAGTCATGTGTATTGCAGTGGCGACGACGTCTCTTATCTGACGTTATGCTAACACTTGTACAATACCATTGGCAAAACTGAAATGTGCGTATTCACCCGAGTAAACTTCACGTTTTACCGAGGTCCGCGGAGTTTCCGTAAGCGTTTTTGCATCTGATGGAGTCCATGCGGGAAAAGAACAAATCAAAGTTGAGTATGATGGAGTTGAACGCATGGCGCATTGCAGGTCAGCGAAACAAAAAACACCCATCTCTACGGTAAGTGGTTTCTTATATCTGACAAGTTTCCTTCAGGGTGCTTACGTAACTACATTTGTGGAAATAAATTATGATGGAAAATTCGCTCACCGAGCACTTTATTCAGGCTTATTCGGATTGCTTTCTCACTGGTCACAAAGAACAAGAGATCTCGTCCTGAGATTGACGTAGTTCCTTCCTAAATCTCACACCACTCAAATATCGAGCGTAGTTTATTACGAAACTGCTGCAATTCACCCCTACTTAATCCCAAATATGCGCTAATAAGATCATCCTTCGCGTATGGCGTAGGATTATTGTACATGTTCTTAAATGCTCCATAGTGGAAAACCTAGGACGATGTATGTTTACCCAAATGAACCACGTACGCCAATCGGGGATGTTGAAATCTCTGGAACGCACCCCATGAAAGAAGTGTTTTGCAAGAACCCGATCGAATGCTGTCACTAACGTAGCACAATCCCTGACCTCGTGTACACCAAACAGAATCGGAGAAGGTCACGAAAATCATACCGTGGCAGATATGTGTTGGTGCTTCGCGAAGGCGAGATCAACCAACGGCACGCGAGTAACAAATGACAGAAATAAAGCGAAATCGACGGCGACAACGGATGATAGCTCGATGTTCTGCCAGATTATTACCTGGACATTCAAACCGTGTCGTTTGATCGAGTTGTGCCTCGCCTCCAAGAAGTTGTTGTCTCACCTGCCACGTGTGGGTATTTTTGGGCTTCGGCGGTTGATCCGTTTTTGCCCGATTTCCTGATGAGCTTAGCCACCAGGTACTTAATATAGAACGATGAGTCAGTGGTCCACGTAATAGCTAATGCTACGGCGTACCTCCAGTAGTTACGTGTCAGCATAGCAATCAGGAACCACTTGTGGAGAGTTTCGTTGGAGATCCTGTCACACACGTTCCGCAAAATGTCCAATGGGCACAGAAGTTGATGGACTTGCGGTAGCTCTTGTGTGCTTGCCCGCTGTATGGCAACACTGTTGCCCATGATCATAGTACTCGTCCTCACTGGTCTCACGAAGATGACGAATTGACCGAGAAACTTTGCGACGGCTCTCTTAGTCTTATTCACAGGCCAACTTAAGCAAATAGGTAAGCCCGAGCTACTTGCATCTACAACAACAGAAATAAACAAATTGCACTTTTCCCCAAAACTCTTATAGGTGGCGTCTATACCGATGGCATAGGGGTTGCGCCGACATAATTCTATCCGTACATTACTCAGGATCATAGAATGCGTCGAACGCTTCTCATTATCCACGATATATTGGCACTTACAAGTTGTGTTGAGTTGGACGTGCAAACAACCTAGGTAACCAACGGTGTTCCTCCTAGCGAACAGGCGTGCTTGAAGGTTGTACACGTCCTTCGTCTTTGTCTTCGCGCCGGAGTGCTACCGGATGTACCGGGTGATGTTGAATGATACATTGTCGTTGATCAACCAAGGTCGATTTCCCCCAAGTTCTTCCGCGATGAGACGACGCCTTGAGGCCTTGTATTTTGCAGCAACAACATCACACGAAAGGCTGTGCGACATTACGAATTTCGTTACCCGAAATCCTCGGTTGATGTTCCGGTTGACGTTGAAGTATGTAAAACATTCCGTTTGGGCGCCTGCTCTCTCTCGAACGCCGGCCGACCATCCCAAACTATGCACCCTACGGATGCATGCAAACACGCGTCTCCTATAATCATTGAACACAGGTTCGGTTGATCGGATACAGTACGATGGTCCGGACCGAAATTCGAAACGCTGAACCTCCGTCGGGGAGATACGACATTACGAAAATGCACTTGAAGAAAAACTGATTAATCGACAGTGCTCGCGATTATGCTTTCAGATCGGCAGAAGGCGTCCTTCCGACGTATGCTGCACATTTAATGCAAGTGCAAACCGATGACGACCAGGAGATTGGGGCATGCACCTGATTGGCTCATAGGATGCACGGGGTTCACAGGATTGGGAAGAGAGAAAGTAAAGTCGGCTAGCGACAGGAGACTTTTTATTGGTCAGTCCGATTAAGCGGATGCCAGCTGACGAGGACGATCACCACTGTGAGTGCACAGGTCGAGGCGTTAGCCAAAACGCCATAGTCATAGTCTAAGAAATATATGTCGAACCTGATCGACCTTACTGAAACATTTCGTGAGCATCTCCTAAGAAGATTTTGAACTAGATCTCGAACGTCGATCAGAAAAAAACGAGGTTATTTCAGTAGAAGACAACAGTTATCCTGGTAACTAATTAATTCTGAGCAAAGTAGTGTGACGAGAACGCACTGGTGCAAACTGCAAATAGCGAATTGCTGAGGCAGTGTCCTGTAACCAGTTCGTTTTGGTCGTGTAGCATCACGCGAACACTGCAGTGTTCGCGAGCTACCATGATAGCTCTGGAGAAGGACGACTTTATGAGTGTTTTGCCCACTTTCACCGCGTGCAAACTAAAGGGTCAAGGAAAATCAAGTTTCTTTCCATCCGCCACGATGTCTCACCTTCATACGTTTTTCAAGTAGGCGTCACTAATATTCTCAACTAATCAGAAAATCTCTGCAGCCGAACACCAGCTACCCTTACTGTTGAGCATGTCTGGCACGCAGCTACGAAGCTAGTTACGGGCCAAGAAGTGTCACGTACGAGTCTCGGCTTTGTAGCAACTTGAAATTCCTGATTTGCGCCCACTTGAATTTCGACGACTTTAGTTTAGGTATCGTAGAACGCTTGTTCACTGTGGCAAATGATGACGGCCGGTGAGGACAGTTTGATTCTCATTTACCTGAAAATCCATTATGTAAGTAGTCTTACTCGGTTCTTGGTATTCACTGTAACCCCCAAGAGCGGCGCCATACTCTGTTTTCAATGGTTGTCTTTCAGATCGACGGACACCCGCCTGACACTGGGCAAGAAAAACCGATTAGATTCGGTAACCTTGGGTCTCTGCTTTTAACCCGTGTATCAGTCGCTGAATCGGGTATCTGCATTTTAGTCTGCTACGTTGAACCTCTAGTTTTACGGGGTGACCCCTCGACGTTGTGCCGTTTCCCTTGTTGAGTTTCAACCAGCACGGATGTACAGGAGACTTCTTTATCAAAAAGGTTGACACCAAGTTACCTCTAAGCCGACGATACTCTGAAGAGTACATACTCAGAAATATCAATCTTTCTCTGTACGGCTTAATTTTCAGACCTCAGGCTGCCTTAGTGGCAAGACGTTTCGGTCTGCAGTAGCAACTTGTCCTGTTGGAGATAGGGTGGCCAGATCACAGTTCCATTTTCCAGATGCGATAAAACGAAACTGTTTTAAAGAGACTGAAAACAACGAGAATTGGGCTGATCATAAAGGTGTTTCAATAACGCCAGGGTGTCACTAGCTTCTTTTGTATTAGCTTCAACGTTCGGAGAGCTCATGAGATTGTACGAAACTGGTTTCCTCGTCTTTCTTGGTAAGAACGGTCTGGAGCGGGTACCCGTGAAGGTAATGCATCGTGTTCATAGTGCTACGAATATGCATGAATCTACACTTACTAGCATTAAATTTCAGTCGGTTCACTCGAGACCCATCTAATTGGATGCTAAAGTTCTTCTGTATGATAAGAGAATCGTGGGTAGTGTCACCGACACGTCGACTCATCGCGTCGTTAGCAAACAGGGCGGGAGTGATCAGAAAATGAAGATCATTGGTAAAAATTAAGAACAGGAAAAGTAGAAACGGGCCAAGAACTTAACATTGGAGTATCCCACTGAGGTTAAGCCTGGGGACAGAGGATGCATCGTTTACGCGCACCCTGTACAGGCGATTAGCAAGATGTGGCTGAGGAAGTTTGCCGTGTACTTCATAATGGGAAAGCTTGCCGATTAAAACAGCGCGGTTTACGTGCTCAAATGGCTTGGCAACGTTGAGGTGCACGACGTCAATTACATTACTTTCATCAACTGCTTTGGTCCACTGATTAATAGCTACCGGCAGAATTGTATTACACGAATGGCCCTTGTGAAATCCATGCTATACGTTGGAGATGAGGTCACGAGAGGTTAGATAATTATTAAGTGAGTACGATACAAGCGCTTCCAAAGTCTTCAGGCGCTCGGTAGCAGAGCAATCGGTTTCTAAGGCTAGGAGGGTATTCGCTAATGTGGGGATCTCTGGTGACAGAGAGGTATTTCTCTGAAGCTTAAAGGTTGCGTATATAAGACAACGATGAGGGCCGTATTAATTTACGGCAGGGAAAGCTGGTCGCTCAGGGTAGAAGACGTGAACCGTCTTCAAGTAATTGATCACCGATGTCTGCGTCCAGTCGCTCGTATCGGGTGGCACCAGGGTGTAAGTGACGAAGAGGTTAGAAAGCGGTTGTTTGGTATGGATTGTCAAACGAGTTATTTTGTCCAGTCTCTATATTTGCATAGGCATAGATGATTAGGTAATCTATTAAGGATATCAGCACTGTTTGCTGACACTTCGACCGACTGGTTTACGGTGCGAGGTGGACCGATAATGACCTGGCGTAGGGAACTGAAGTCGTTCACCAAGGAGTCGGCCAGTGTAGATCGAATTCGTCTGCCGGGCTGGGGCCCTCGCGATTCACAGAGTCGGTGGTTGGATACTGTAGGTGAGATGGCGGCTAATCGAGCTCAGTGGCGTGAATTTGGTCGTTGTTTGTCCGAGTTGTCTGTGAAGTGAGTGCATTTAATGACGCGGGGCAGCGAAAGACGTGAGGAAGCTGTCTCGCTGATGACGCCTTACTCTCACTTGCAGCTCGGTTGTTTGTTTGCAAGGTGTAGGCACCTTGATGCTGAATGTTTGACTATAGACGTAGTTATTTTCAGTAGTTAGGTCCCTTCCCGTCCCCTTCTTTTTTTCCTTCTCTCTTCCTATATAGGGTTTGCTTTTTATTCATGGTTGTGTGGGAGTTAAGCATTGGTGTGAACCACTGATGCATTGCTGTCCATGATGATGATGATGATGATGATGATGATGATGATGATGATGATGATGATGATGATGATGATGATGATGATGATTGGTCTGTGATACGTGAAACAATTACGCTTACCACCCTTGAAAACGAGTGTGATGCTGGCGAGTTTCCAGCTGCTGGATTATTGAAAATAGAGACAGTCTTGTCTATTTGGCGACATACACCGATTCCTTAAGGTAGCGTATATTTTTTGTTCAACTTTGTACCCTGACGATCGATGGTACGTCTAAACATACTGCTTGTTAAGCATAGTTGACCTGGAGGTTTGTTTCGTCTGGTGCCTGACAATGGTGTAGGCTCACCATTGTAAGCTTCTCACGGAGATCATCAACAAGGCGAAGGGGATGAAGCTTACCAGAGACTGTGTTGTCAAGTAGCCACTTAGTTCCCCCACATCCATTTTACGGAATTTTCCGCGGTTGCCCACCGTTAAGCCGATGAGGGTAGTGCTGCAAATTGAGGCGAATGCATGACCAGTTAGTCTGAGTGGTGCGTTGAATTCTAGGCTATCAACCATCAGCTCCTTGTTAGTGAATACGCAGTCGGGCCGCAACGGGATGTGGTCAGTTGGACACTGAGTGAAACCGGTGATGTGGTCCTTGAAGCCCAATAACTCGACTTTGTGAGAGAATCACGTAGACGGAGTTTCTGGTGCCTGCGTATAAGAAAGCCGGAAAGTTAAATTCAGCTAAGTTGAAATCACACATTAGGAGGATATGGGGGAATCCTAAAGTAGGTAAAACTTCCAACCCAGACAACAGAAACTTATCTCTGGAATTATCGGTAGATGGAGGACGGTAGGGCACCCTTAATAGCCGACGATGAGAACCGTTCAGGTGGATCGACCATCAAACGGTTTCGTGAATCGCAGCAAATACTGAATTACTATAAAGGAAGGCCTGAAGAGAAGTGTGGGCACAGAGGGGCAATTCCCCACATCTAAATTTAGTTGTCAACGCGGAGGAGAACCGTATCCTCTAAGGTGGGCTCAGCATATAAGTGGGAAGTTGTGAGCCACAATTCCGTTTTAGTAACAATCCGAGGCTTCGCGGAAGGACAAAGTTCGCAAAGCTCTGGTACTTTATTTACTCAACTGAGCGCATTTGTGTACATGCACTCAACGGTAAACGAGTGAACACCACCTTGGGATTGTGATTGAGAGAGTTTATTCAAAATGCAACGGCGTTGGAGGTCGCCGACTTCGCAGGAGTCAGCTACACTGAGTTTTTTGAAGTCATGGTATCTTCAGGAAGCACCACAGGGCGACTTATGCACGTGTGGTGATGGTCCCTAATAACTCCCATTCTTCTTTGGAACTGTCGGGGTGAAACGAAATCCCGCCAGGGATAAGGCAACGCCGATGGCAGAACCACTGCAGTATGTACAATGCCATCTCCTGTGGGGTGACAGCCATTTTGGGGAGTCGTGATTGTGTTTCGCTCGGCCCAGGCTGGGGCCGCAGGGTGCGGTAAATCCGTTGCACTTGGACGTTAAGACGTTCAAATGCAGTTGACAGAGATTGATACCGGCTCCTGTCGTGTTCCAGGTTGTCGTTAAGGGGGTCGGAGACGTCTTTACTGATACAAGTGCGAGATTGATAAGCGCTCCCAGACGCTTTCCTAACGAGCTTTCGCCTTTGTTGTTCACCCCGTGGTCTATCCGAGTGCACTCGAGCCACAGAGTCGTCCAGCAGTTCATGTGTCGCTAAAAGAACGTTTTCCGTCCAAATAAATGACGAAATTACGACCCTTTCTAACTGAGGTTTGTCAGCATGTGTCGAATCCAGTTTCCGGGCAAACCTCATGACGGAGTTTTGATACAAAGAATCCTCCGGAACTGTCGATCATGTTCGTCGAGGCGTCTTGAGCAGCTGGCGGCACATTCCGGAAGGTTCTGAACAATTTCAGATTCCTCCCGAGCAGAGGAACCGAACGTCTTAGGAGCAACACTTTTGATACTCCCGGAGAATTTCACCTACCTCAAGTCATTCTCAATGCAGCTCTCCCGAACAGGAAGACCGAGTTTTTTAGGCAGGACCGAGCGGTGGACCTCAGAGTTCTTCCGACAGACGACTAGCTGGTATTAAGGATGCCAGTTAATCGTCTTCCACTCCAAGCACTGTTTGCTGACACTTCGACCGACTGGTTTACGGTGCGAGGTGGACCGATAATGACCTGGCGTAGGGAACTGAAGTCGTTCACCAAGGAGTCGGCCAGTGTAGATCGAATTCGTCTGCCGGGCTGGGGCCCTCGCGATTCACAGAGTCGGTGGTTGGATACTGTAGGTGGGATGGCGGCTAATCGAGCTCAGTGGCGTGAATTTGGTCGTTGTTTGTCCGAATTGTCTGTGAAGTGAGTGCATTTAATGACGCGGGGCAGCGAAAGACGTGAGGAAGCTGTCTTGTTGATGACGCCTTACTCTCACTTGCAGCTCGGTTGTTTGTTTGCAAGGTGTAGGCACCTTGATGCTGAATGTTTGAATATGGACGTAGTTATTTTCAGTAGTTAGGTCCCTTCCCGTCCCTTTCTTTTTTTCCTTCTCTCTTCCTATATAGGGTTTGCTTTTTATTCATGGTTGTGTGGGAGTTAAGCATTGGTGTGAACCACTGATGCATTGCTGTCCATGATGATGATTATGCGATGTTCTTTAGGAGAGTCCAGTTCGCATTACTTTGTTCAGCTTCATCCTGGATGTCATTCTGAATGGCGCGCTACAGGACTTCAGTTAGTTTGTATTCAGGTTCTCCTCGTTACCAAGTTGCAGCGAGTGGAATTTGCGGATGACATTTCGTGACCGGGCAAATGCAAAACTTTTGAATGATTGAGATAATGTGTGTGGAATATGCCTTGTTTCTCCTGATTGTATAGTGATACTTGTGGGTCAGTGCACTTTAAACCCACGCTCTTTATTTAAAGCAGTCTGCTTGAGACGGTAGACCGTTTCACCCAGTTGGGTGGTACTATCTTGTCGGCTTGTGACCTTGCAGATTAGTAGAGTACTAAGGGTGTATATCACCTCTGCCAACCTGTTTGATCTGTGACACCGAAGAAACGTCCGATCTCCACCGTACGGAAGAGTGATATTCGTGAGCGTTCTGTTTTGTTCTTTTGTTTGGGAAAGTGACGTGGTCAAGGCAAAGAATCTAACGGTTCACTCATTGGCTCATTGAGTTGGCTGACACCATGCAGGATGACTGCATGGGTGATGCGGTGTCTCGCCAGCGCATTTTCCGGAAAATCAGGGATACAAAGTCAGTTAGTTTACAAATACTAGTACAGAATTGGCATTAGTTAGTTCATTTACTATGCGTTTGCGTCACCGGATTTCATTTACGAGGTTCACTAAAATTACGGTGAAACCACGGGGGTGGCCAGGCGACAGCGTTGCCCCTAAACATGAAGGCCGCGAATATTCCGTCAAGTAATGTGGATAGGTGTCTCTTGCAGGTTTTGGGGCCTTGTGATCTCTGAACTCGTTTTTTTCGAAGTGTAATCCGAATTGGAGACTTGCAGCAGTCAGTGATTTGCACGTGTTTACATCGTTTCTATTCCTCTTTACCCTTTTTATCCGGGTTTTGCCTTTTTGTCTGGTACTTTTCTTTCAGACTATTCTCCGTCGCTGTTTTATTGGACAGCCGTCTAAGCCGTGAGCACATGGTCATGGTGAGGGGACTAACAGTTGAATGATCGCATATACTACGCGAACCGTTCTGCTCGTCGTACTACAAGCAACATGGGAAAGCCCTCTTGTTACTGCATTATTTGCGAAAGTATTTCTATCTGTCAAGAGACCGGTAAAACGCGTAGATAGACATATTTAGCATGCGAGCCGAGGCTCACAATTATAGGTACAGTGGTTACTGGGATCTTACTCTCTTTATGGTCATTGGTGTTTAAATAAATTGGCCTCTTGATTGTACTTTCTTTGCTGGAAAGTAACATGTATCTCAGCTTCGACGGAGGGATCTTCCATCTTTTCACCCTCTTCCCTCTTCCTGTGTTGTTCACTCCCCTTCTGTCTTGGTTAGTCTATAATTTTTCTACTGTAAGTGACGAATCAAACAATACTGCGAAAGTGTCCGTTAGAGCGGTGATCCTCAGTTAGAACGTGCATGAGTGCCTAATGTGTTACTAACCGTTTCACTGTCTTGCACTGCCTAGAGGCAATATTTCATGCCTTCTTATTGTTGTAGAGCGTTGAGAGTCAAAGGAGTTTACGTGGGGAAAACTATACAATTTTTTGCAAGATCTTGTGAGCCCAACTGAACCCAACTTGCACTGAGCACAAAAATATGCCCTCAAGGTCGCATAAAACCTAAAGTTTTTCAGACCTCCACTTCTTTGGAACTGGTAGTGAACAATGGATGACGATGTTGAATACACATCTTTTGGGATACCTGGATGCGAACCCGTCCATAAAAAGAAGGGTTTTATGCATCAGTTGGTCGCAAGATTCGTCGGTTAGTTCTGCTGTTGTGATATTTTTTTAAAGACCGAAATACTTCTACCAAAGTGACATCACGATCGGAGAATAACACTCAATGCACTTCCTTGGTGAATGATCAACAGCTGGCTGTATCTTGTCAGGAAACTCACACGGTCAGTTTGTTGTTCTCGAAATCTCTCTAGGCGTAGTCCATCTGTATGCATTTACTTCTCGGTTTAGCTTATGAACGGACGTTTAAACCTTGCATTTTCTGTTTGTTTGTTTGTTTATCTTTTTCCGTGTTCACGTCCGGCATACAAGTATGATTGTTGGCACTTGGGTGGCATTGCGGAACAGCTAAGCGACAAAATGATTATGAGTCGTTGAAAATGTGGACACTTTTTAGGAGAATCAGTGAATATTGTCTCTCAGGCGAAGTAAAAGTCTCTCTAGAAGTTTCTGTAGAATGCAAACGAAATTGCTAATTAATGCACTTATTACTCTTCTTAGCTGCTGTGCTTCGTTTTATCCATAGTTGAAATCGATCAACCGTGTGCGGCTGGTCCGAAAACCAGAAAGTGTTTGCTATGACCCCAGAAAGGGTTAGGATAAGCACTTATGTTAGCTTAACAATCTGTCGCTTACTTCCAGTTCATGAGCTCGTGTCCTTCGGCATGTGTGGTGCTGGTGAGATCAAACACAGATAGAACAGCTGTCTGCCACTTCGGTGGTTGTCGCCGGGAACAAGTGTTGGCAGTTGTACGATTGTTTGCCAGTTAGACATTCACTCCAACGAGAGGCTGGCTGTTGTTGAATGTAAGGTACATTTAAGTAACAGTTAATATTTGTATGATCTATGTACAAAATTGCCTTGCGCCACTCTGCTTAGATGAGACTCATTGTGTAATTTTGGTCAACTGTTTTATGAGGCACTTTCGTTTTCTAAGGTGGATACGAGTCTGGTGGATGATCACACTCATCAAGTCCAGCAATTGTGCTAATTACTTCACTCGAAAAATAACTGATTGTGAAGTATGCATATATATATATACATATGTTCTTTTAGGACACTGATGCTTGTTCACGTGCCATATCGATTGATAAAATGGGAAAATTCGCCTCTTCGTCAATACCATTTTCTGGCTCCAACTTGTCATCGCACGGGACATATTCATCAGTTAAGCGCTTACACTTACCCTTTCATTCATCTGCTACTGGTTCTGGCGATGCTGTTACCAACCTCGCTATTAATAGACGTTATTGGATGACTGATGAGAGTTGCCGTCAGTGTTTTGAATGTGCCTGTCGGTTTACGCCCATTCGCCGAAAGCATCACTGTCGTGTCTGCGGAAGAATTTTTTGTCACCAATGCAGCAATAAAGTGAGTTGCATGATTGCGAATACTGTTCACTTCACCCTTCTGATTCGTTTCGAGCAAGTTTCGTAGCTGAATGTTTTTAGTTTTGTATTCCTGTGGTCAAATTTTTTGGGCCCGGAATAGCCCGGAATGGAATAGCCGTATTGGAACTGCCCAACAGAATAATGTCCAGTAAGTTCCCACTATTGAAAAACGAGTGGAAGTGAAGACCAAGACTCAGCCCATTGATCCCTGTATATTAATATCGGCCCTGGACAGTAGAGTGTACAAAGGAAGGAAGTCAAGTTAGCAAGGCACGGAGCAGGTTGTGATTTTAGCCCCGGAACTGATATTACAACCTAATAGCCTTACCAAAGCAAAAATAGACAAAAACCCAAAACCATCAAAAATGTACAGTAGGATGCGACTATCACAAATGTTATTCATTATAGTCGCTATGACTCTCCTTTATAGGGTTTGAGAGCACCCAGTTTACGTGGTCAGAAGAAATCCCTTATCCGTGGACATCGATGTCAGAGCCGAAATGTTGAATGTATTTGGTTTTTCTTTCAACGACTCTCAATGTTTGCAACCATGTGCTTAATGATGGTGGCCCTTACAAAAATGAAATATCTCACTTATTATTCTCGATAGTTTCTAGCCCGTCGCACTGACCACTTATTGTAAAGTTGCTTGGACATCAGTCGATAATTTTATCTTCACGCTGAGTCTGACTACATTTTTGGCTTGCTCACTGCGCAACGTCACCAACACTGTAGTTCAACAGGAAAAACAGATCGATCATTCATGTTGAAGGCTACTCGTAATGCTAAAGACGTTTATAGTTCACATTACACCATTGCCCAGCTTGAAGATTTCATGAAACTGTTTGAAGCACCGTTGCTCTTGAACTGCTCTCAAAATTCGTGTTGGAGACTTCTCTGCCGTTCGAAACGCAACGCTCTGCATTTTGTATGTGTTACCAACGTCTGACGAAGCTTCAGGGCATGCTGAACTCAATCGTACCCAGGATTCAGTCCGGTCTGTTCTTCGCAGCTTTATTCTTCACCTGCTCGGCCGAGCAGACGGCATTTAGGCAATTCAGTAGTATCGTCGAATTCTTCTTAGCAAAGATGGACGGTATTTAACTGTGAGATATATTCACTTGGTGCTCGGCATTCGTATGAGCTGTGCACAAACTATTTTAGGTGTCCCAGTTTTGGTGAATTTCAGCGCATATTTTTGTTCGGCGGTTTGGTTAGTTGTTTCCAATTTATCGGCCCCCTGGCTGGGTTCCAGACGATAACGGCCTCCTTCGGTTAAGGGTGCTATCTGACATGGCGAAGAATGGAAGTTAGTGGTGCTCGTTTTGTAAAGCTCCGTGTGCATGGACTTGATTTTTTTAGTTCCTCTATCTTTCTCCTCTTTTATCTTGTATAACCTTCAATTTCCCCCCTTGCATGGTCAATTTTACCGCTTTTGGGTTCTGTTAGGTTATTTGTATATATTATATGCATATATATATATATATATTGATTACGGCAAGCAATAGATTCGATTTGGCCAGCATCCGATCTCCGTCCCGACGAGTATCACACGGATTGCAGACATTTTTAAAGTGAGGTGTAACTGCGGTCTCGTCTGCGCTACGTGGAACGAGTTTCACATCTGTGAAGTAGGCTGGACGCACCTGATCTTAGTTGAATGCTGTGCCATTTTACTGTTGATAACATCACATTTCAGAACCTTTTTGAATGGGGATATCTGTGTGTTTGCCCATCCTTTCTTACATTTCACGGAATTCTCGTGTGTATGTGTATATGTTGGAATTTATTCCGTAGTAATTTGAGTGACGCATAACAAATATTAAGGTGTTTCACTACCTTTTCCATGTTAACCGAACTTTCAATATTATTTGTTCCAGTTTATCGAAGGGCAGCAGATTGGAATGTCTGGTCTACAGAGAGTTTGCAATTATTGCGCATACTCATTGCCGTCAGCTTCACATACTGCCTCAGCCACGCAACCTGATGAGACTCAACCCACGCTCAAAAAACAAATGGCCAATACATCTATATCACCAACTACTCCGTTGGATTGCTCATCTGGCGATCCCAAGGAGTGTAAGGCTATTAGTGACCGAGGCACAACATTATGTGAAACAAAGCAGCCATTTAGAAGACGTGAGTCTGCGATGGCCCACACGAATCAGAGTGCTGTTGGTCAAGCTATTCCTGTGAACGTTTCGTCTCGATCAACAATCTTTCCGATGTTGCACAACTCCTTTTCTCCAAACGTGCCTTGCCCTATACCTACATTTCCAAATATTCTCGCTAGCGTCGGAGGGACAAAACTGTCTAGGGTGCCTAGCGCTCACCTCAGGGTTCCGTCTAACCCCAAAGTATCTATAACCGGTTCTCAACAAGGTTGTCCGTGTTGCCGTCAACAACTTTCAGACTCGCTTGCTGTCAATTCGAATAGATCAATAGACGACTATTCACCTTTCTCCTCCAATTTCGATGGACACGTCTACGGAAATATAAACGAAACTCATATCAGTGAATTATGGTCACGTATGGTCGGAAGCTATGCTCGTTTTCACTGTAATCTCAATTGTCACACGCCAAATTCGAACAGACTTCTGGACGTTGATACATTAGAGCTGGCGGGACTGAGTTCCAATCCAAAAGAGCTTCAGGTAATCAAGTTCACGCATCAACAGCGGACCGTGTATTGTACGTCTGGGCTGAGCCTAGTCTACTGGCTGACTTCGAATATTCCCGAAGTACAACAATGTAGGTAAGTAGCTATGGTTTGAAAATGTTTGGCTCTGTTTCGGTTGTGTTATCAAAATGGCTCATTTGGACGAATTTGAAGATGTTTGTTTCCTCATTGGCTCCGGCTTAACAATAGAATGAGTTTGGGATTGCGTTGACTTTATTTGTGTTGTTCATTTAATTGACTGTTGGCTTAATGCCGACCAAGATAGATTTTTGTGATGTTACTCTTTCTTTTGTAAACTTCGTTTTTTTCCATATAGTGGAATGCTTGTGCCAAAACTGTTGAACAGTGTAAAGGCCGTTGTCGTCTCTGTGTACTCTTATTATTTCAGATGAGTTCAAAGTTCGTCCCTCTCTTGACCTGGCTAGATTAGTCCAGTCCACACAAACATGTGACAACCATAAGTTTGCACCTTGTGTGCCACGTAATATCAGGTTTAAAAATCCGGTGTTTGTAATCGGGCACGTGAAGAGTCAGCCTACACGAGGTCTTGGTACAACCTGAGCCTGGACCTACATTCGTGCGATTTTTAATCAATGTGTTAAAACCTACACAATATCGGACTCGGTATAAGTGCACACATTCAAAGAACTGGGAACATCAACTGGAGGAAAGCAGAGAATAGTATTAGGACGAGCAGAGAGTTTCTCAATGAGAATTCGCTTCAACACATTTTCGGACGGTGTGTTCCATTGCAGTTTGTTTTTTGATCGTCCTCTAAGAATCCGTTACCGCCTTACGTCAAAGCTTTGCTTTCTGGAACCCATATCATGTGGTGGCCATCTGTCGTTCTCAGTCTAGCCTAGGCATGTACAAAGTGCAGTGCATAACAGGCGGTGGCTTGGTTTTTACAAGATATGTTAACCAGCAAAGCGTATATAGCGAGATAGCCACGCTTGTCTGCATGCTAAACTGACTTATTCTAAAAGCATACTGGCTAATCATTTGGCCATGCATGCGACGCTTCCAAGGACACGTGCAGTAGTACAAATACATTTATGGTGAAAACAAATATCCAAAGTTGCACATCATTCACGCTTGATCGCGGCCTTCGCATTTCTTTCGGTCAACCCATTCCGAAAGGAAGAACTAGGCTCAGGTTTCACTGTTATTAGGGTTAATCACTAGTGAATCCCCTCCTCCGAACCGGAATTTGTGCTCCGGCCCTCATGGTATCTCTACATACAGTCCGTGCGAATGTGGAATGTTTTTCCGCTGCATTATTATGTATATACATATTACATTCAACACGAAAAACCACAAAGAGTGGTAAACGTGCCACAACATCTGGGGAAAAAAGTAATGCCTAGGGTGAAGGGAGGAAAAAATGTGGAGGGATAGAAAAAAAAAGTTTCAACGATGTACACAGACGCGTGGTACCAGCGCCATTGGCTCCTGTTCTTCGCCATACCAGAGAAAAAAAGTGTTTGTTGTCCTTCGGATTCCAGCCAGTAAGACGAGAGTGCTCTACTGAAGCAAGCTTCATGGTGATCGTCTTTATTTTCCGAACCCAAATCATACGTTGATCACCAGGCTGCTGCTTCCAGCCTAACCCCAATCTGTGAACATCCTCTGCACAAGTGGATCAGGTTTCGAAGCCGTACAGTACGACTGCTCTAACTCGGCCTTTCACAGAAATACTGAGATCATGCAGACGCCACGTATGGTGTAGGTTAGCGATCATCATCCGAGCCTTTGCTATGCGACTTGTTATCTCATCAGACATTTCACCAGCGTCGACACAGCTCCCGGAATAAATGAACTTCTCGACTACTTCCAACGGCTCACCACCAAAGGTGAGGTAAGGTGTACAGCCCTGGTGATGTTGCAACAGCACCTTTCACTTGGTATGTGCAAAAGCTATAATAAACTGACGAACAGAAACCTCTAATCTGCCTAAGATAGCCTGGGCTCCCTATGAACCTTTACGGAGTGGGGTGATTTTGTCTGCATGTCTTGTTTTGAAGTCCAGTGCCCCAGGGTAAATCCACACCATCATATTCGCAGTTTGTCAGGGCGCAATCCAAGATCTTATCTACTGCAAGGTTGGGTAGGAAGAAGAGGACTGGACAACCTTGTCGTTACCTCACTTGGGATGTGAAAGGTCGATGATGTGCTGACATATGCTATAACCCTGCCTGAGGTCTGACAGTAAATTGCTTTCAGGATCTTTCCTCTATAGACAGTCCCAGAGTACAGTTCTGTCATCTGACTCAAAGGCATCTCTGATGCCCTATAAAACAATCAATGGCCTTCTGTATGAATGACGGAGTTCAAGCACCTGGCGTAATGTGAAGATGTGATGAATGCAGCTGCGGCTAAGGAAAAGCCCAAGTTTTTTCTCACGGATATGCGGCTTGCGCGTTTCACTTACTCCACGAAATACAATGGTTGGGAGCTGTGATGTTTCAGAAAGAGTTGATATTGAGACAGATTCCTGTTTCCAAGGCGGGAGAAACGTCAACAGACCAATGAGCATAGGCAGGGTCTGAAGGCGCAGTGAATGGCGCCTGTAGCCCTGCTGGTTTATATTCATCACTTTGTGGTTAACGGCGACCTGGTCTCCCACCAAAGCGCAAAGCGAACTTGACACAACAGTGCATGATCGGAACCCACGCAGGTGCTCCAGATTGACCTGCAGTCTTGGAAACAGCTACATCACCGATAGTTGGCGGACATATGGTCAATCTGTGTCCACGATTGACTTGGCGGTGGAGGTCGCCAAGTGGCACATTGACGCATACAGCGTCGAAAATTAGTGCCTGCCGGGAACGCACCGTTATCAGCACAGAGCTGCAGTAACAGTTCGGCGTTTTCTGTTCGACGAGTACCGCATGAGTGCGCGCCACCTTAGTTACGTTCGTCAGTGTTTAGCCTACCTGCTTGAGCGTTCAAATTCCCAGCTACTACTAGGGTGTGTAGAAGGTTAGCGGGCTAGTGATAAAAGTCATCTTTGACTGCAACTGGACTACAGACAACGTTTGTGATGAGCGCCTCTCGATGTTCTAACCGTACTCTTGAGTCTGACAACGCAGGGGCGTCTGTTGACTGGACTTCGGTCAAGCAGCGACTTCTGTGCATTTGCGCTTAGGGCAATTTCAACACCTGTTTGGCCGATGGATCTAGCCTTAAGGTCTTTCGACAAGCGCACACTGTATTGTGAAGCGACTGACGGAAATTAAATTGAATCCTGAAGTCGTGTTTCAGCAAGACAACAGATATCGATGGTGAGGGTTTGTTTATCCGTATGCACACGTATTCGAACGTTGTTGGTGGAATCCCGAATGATGTTCGGGGGGGGGGGAGGAGCGAGTAGGGTACGCATCGTACATGTGATCACGGTTTGTGATGCTTAATTAGCCTGTATTCGTCAGCCTTAGATTCTGTCTGCATTATGACAAGCTGTTAACTTTGTTCACTTGCGGTGACAACCAAACCCATTTAAGTTTAGCAACACATTAGTGTGTGACGTGCAGGGAAGATTAGAATTCGAATGAAGATCTATTCGGTATTAACTAGCAAATCTGTATTATCACCGATATCACGCTTGGAGTAGCACGAAAACTTCAAATTTCCCTGTGGAACTGGCTGATCTAAAATTACCACCATATTCTGTTTGAACTTATTGACGTCGGGCGTCATTACGCACATTGCGACGACGCTTAACCAACACGGGACTTTGACTTCAGCTTCTTGCGCATACTCTTCACGTTCGGGTGAAACAAGAAAGGAAGGTCGGATTGAGACCTGAGATGCTGTACTTTGCGCGGTGTTGTTTGGAGTCGACTCACTTGGACAAACCAATCGTGAATCGTCATTTTGGAAATTTTATGTATGCACAGGATAAACGGCCGAGCCTCTTCTGTCTAGTTCACACACACACTGGTCGCGATCTGGATGATTTATTTTTTTGCCTACCTACCGCTCCTGACTGTCAGGTTGACTGTAGTCAGAAGACAATTTCGGTAATTAACCGTTTGCATTATTTGCCTCCGTTTCATGTTCGATATGCAAGGTCAGCAGCAAAATTGGCCGTGTGTACTTGTGTTAATGTGTGTATGTGCAGGCGTTCTTTGGCTTCGGTCACTGTGACAGGCTAATCCGAATCGGATGCCGCCAACCGTATGTGCAGGGAAGTAAAATGTTCGGTTTTCGCACTTCAGAATACCCTTAGCCATGCGACCCACTACATCACATGCAGGTTGAATACCGTAACGACGCCCAAACCCTGCATGACTGTGTGCATACATATATATGTATATATTCATACATATAATATAGGTATACATATTTCTATGACACGTTCCACAGTGAGAAAATGGAACTTTTCAATGGGTAATCCATCATATTCAACGACGCCTAGCTTCAAATTTTGCGGATCTGTTAATTCCCGATCGAGGTTACGCGTTAACTCGACAAACAAACTTTCGTGCTCATTTCTGATGGTTGGGACAGTGGTGGTGATGTTCGTAACTCGGGTTGATGGTTTTGGTATTGTTATGTTCGCCGAGATTGACATTTAGGTTGCAAACGTTTCATCACCAAGCGAGGTGACATCATCAATGCGTAAGTGTTTCAGAGTATAGTTTTTGAGCTCAAAACTGTACGCTAAAACACTTACGCACTGGTGATGTCACCTCGCTTGGTGATGAAACGTTTGCAACCTAAATGTCAAGCTCAGCGAACATACCAATACCTTCATTTTCATTCTTTCGGACCATGTTGTTAACTCTTTGCTTGACCTGTACTTTGTCTTCTTCAGTTTACTCCGGGTTTCACAAAAACAACTGTATAAGTCAGATGGTAGTGGGGCATAAAATGCACACATCCTGACGGTCGAAATACGCGACGAGAGGCTACGTCAAATAAGTGCCTTGATTTTGACTGTCAGAGTTCAGGCAACTGCTTTTCGTTGTTAGGCCTCATCCTTTCACTTCATTTCGTCTTTCACTTGGCACTTCTTCCTCTTTTCACGGTTATATGGGGAATTAACACTGGTGCTGGGCCTTGTGAGCGTGCGAGACGACGGCTACAATACCACTGGTGTATTACTGTCCATGATTGATGTAACGCGCCTATTTCTTGTTAAAAAACGTTCTATCCTGGCTTGTATGTCATACTCGGACCCTTGCTGTACGGCTTCACTCAGTCTACTAGCGCGGAGTCAGGAGAAACACGACTGCGTAGAAAACACGCTGTAATGCCGATTACCAGTTCAACAAACGAATGGAATGCATGCAAATATATATGATCAGTTAGTCGCCAATTAGAGCCAACTACATGTTGAACCAATTTTCAGTGGTTTAGGCCACTTCGTGGTTAGGTGGCCCGGTGTGGTCAGTTCCATAGCCGTTGAACTCTGATTGGTTCATCGGGTTAGCACGGTACACACGCCCACCTTCACGCCTCATCCTGGTTGGTTCAAGTGGAAAACTTTGCACGCTAGTGTTTGGCTGATGAACGATTTCGTCACGGATGATCTGATTAGGTTAGTTTTATGATATCCTTTCCTAACACCTCCCCTTTTTCGGCTTGTGTAATAGGACTGAAATCTTGGATTCACTTGTAGAGGGTTCACTGGCTCCCTTGTTCATTTGGACTGTCTCTGAATTGAAGAAATTGGTGTTGTCTCGCCAATGTTTGACAGGGGCATGTCGGCCTTTTGTTCCAATTCGAAGGTGCCCAACAGAACGTCCGAATGTAATAAGGCTGAGTTTGGTTTGATCGGAAACAAAGCAGGGTTCCACCGTAGCTGGTTATTATATCCTTTCTAGGTGTCTTCCCCAACGCTGGCTTTCTAAAGCACCTTCCCATTACGTTTTGAAATCACGTCAGATGTCCACCTATCTTGACGTGGGAAATCTCGTGCAAACACTGAGTTGCCAAAATTGAAGCGCCGAATGCATTGTGCATAACTTGTACTGTGCACCTCGTTGGCGGACGTGAGTGGTGAGAGTCTAATATTGTCAAACCTTGTGTGAATTCTCCGTCCGACCATGGATTCAGCTGGTGAGGTTCCTCCTAGTGTACTGCAACAAGGCGGAGTTTCTAACCAGATGTGTATCTTCATTTGGTCACATGCTGTTTACTGGCTTATCTAGTAATTTCAATATGATCAGTTAGACGCCAATTAGAGCCAACTACATGTTGAACCAATTTCCAGTGGTTTAGGCCACTTCGTGGTTAGGTGGCCCGGTGTGGTCAGTTCCATAGCCGTTGAACTCTGATTGGTTCATCGGGTTAGCACGGTACACACGCCCACCTTCACGCCTCATCCTGGTTGGTTCAAGTGGAAAACTTTGCACGCTAGTGTTTGGTTGATGAACGATTTCGTCACGGATGATCTGATTAGTTTGTTATGATGCACGATTGTGCCAGTCGTCACGGATGATCTGATTAGGTTATTTTGATGATGTCCTTTCCTAACAATGATAGTGATGAGGAGGACAAAATGCATAGATGTAGCATACGCCAACCCATTCGAAGAAAGGTCCATGCTTCCTGTCATCATAGATGGTGAAGGTTGGCCTACACCATTCTGTCCTTTGGTAGTGGAATTGTTATCGCATAAGGATGTTACAGACCGATTGATTGCGCACCAATTATCTTCTGGGTGTATCTCTAAGTCGTATAGTGGCTGAATAACGTGACAAGATATCATCACTTTCAGGAATTTGTCGCTTGCAGATGAATTTTTCCGGATTAAAGTAATATAGGATTATGCCGAATCTCTGAAACAGTCTGCTGATGAAGGTGAGGGATTATCTGGCGAATATGGTTCAGCAGCTGCACACAAACGGACGACTGTTGTGTGGTTCACGCCATCCTACTGGGTTCAGATGAGCACGGTAACATGTTCCCCAAGTGACGTCACTAGGCCCACTGTCTGTCCTGGGTTTAACCAGCGCAGAGCGTATGCACGAATTGTGGCACGTTTGTCACTGTGTTTTTACGTTATATATAATATATATAGTATGATCGCATCGCCCTGCTGGTGTGAGGTCCGTTGTCTAACCTTGTGACAGGGTTGTGTTTGTCCCGCTGTTCGACGTGGATTAACGCGTACTTTCAGCAGGCGGGGGGAGGGAATTGCGCATTAGGATGTGTTCTGAACAAGCCTTTAGTTCGGTTGACTGCCGCGGCTTTCCGTTCCGGGATGAACATCTCAACACAAAAGGAATGGAGTACAATCCGGGTGGAGAGTTAAACTGTGTAGGCTTTATATCTAGTTTCATAAGAAGTCAGTTGTGTAAGCAACTGTTTTCCGTAATCCTCATCGGGCTTGTACAATTACATAGGGTACATACGTTTTAATAAATGAAAAACGAGAGCAAGTCAAACGGGTCATTAAGATCATTGGCAGGGGGTGGGAGTGTTGGTGAATGTGTTACACCGTTACTCGTGCCGGCCTCTGACATGCAGTCGTCGGTGTCAAGTGGCTCACGCTTGCTTGAGTTTCAAGTGGCTGTGAAATTGTTGGCTAAGGGTTTGCACGAACTGTTTTTGGGCACACAGGCACGGGTTGTGTAGTCTGATGGCAATAGCCTCGGCCGTTGATAACAGCCGCAACCTGAAAGCTCCGGAGTGGGCTTGACGAACTTTGTAGATAACTCGGAAGGCTTCCTCTGGCTCAATTTGGTGACCGGTGTCAATTAAGTGAGAACCGATTGCACTGGCCATGGGCTTTATGGAACCGTTGCGAAGCCATTTCGGAAGGTGTTCACGGATCCCTTCCGATAGGCGTCTTGTGGTTTTCCCAACATAACCTGCTTGACAACAACAGGTGAAATGATAAACACAAAAGGACGAGGAAAACCTAGGCAAACTATCTTTGAGATGTGGTACCAGTACCGGGCAGGTATTGACCAATAAGGTAACTCGCGCTGCTGGATAGGCCTTCTCCACTGCATTGCAAACTCGGCGGGTGATAACTTCACCCCTGTATGATAGAGTGATAAAAACGTTTTTTTTATCCACCGTCTAGTTTTCATTCGTTACAGTTTAATAGTTGGGCTTGTAGATATCCCCGTCAAATACTGCGAGAATAAGTTCGAGAACCATTTCCCATGGTTCGTGGTTGTGTTAGCCGTCTTGTCGGCGCAAGCGAAGCTAAGCCGGTCTTGGCGACTTGATAAGTGGACGGAAAATTTTGGTTTGGATGGCCTCCATTGGAGTATGACGACGTTCGAACTTGAAGTGTTAGTCATTGCGTTTTTGACGGCTCTCCATTGGAAGCAGTACTGACCCTGGAGCCTAAGTTATTGCTTAGCCCCCCTTTCTAAGACACGCAGACCATCGTTAACAAGGTGAATGACCGGGCCGGTTTGTATGGGTCTGCTGTTCACCCCTTCAAAATGAAAAGTGCTGGTTTGAGACTAGTATGTTTTCACTTCTACCTTTATGGCAGATAGTCTGCTTGAGACTGTGGACACTTATATACCTGGGTAGCACTATCTCATCAATCCGCAATATTGCTGATGGGACGTCAGTGAGAATAGCGAAGACACGCATTGCCTTTGCCAATCTACATCATCTGTGACGTCGAAAGGGTGTTGGGTTATCATCGAAAGCAAGGTATATAACGTTCGTATGTTCTACGATTCAGAAATATGGACTGTTCGCAACGCAGATATAGAGCAGACTTGGTGTGTCTGATCATCGCTGATCAGCCCGAATCAAGTGGAACGATGGCCTGTGCAATGTGGCCGTTAGCTGGCACGTATTTCGGAACGGTCCGAATGCGTCACGTTAAACGGCGTACAATAGTTGGGTCGCATATTTCGCATGCTAGCTGAGCGTTTGCCGTGATCATCATCATCATCATCATCATAGACAGCAATACATCATTGGCTAACACTAATGCTTAACTGCCACACAACCATGAAGAAACAGCAAACCCTATATAGAAAGAGAGAAGGAAAAAGAAGGGGACGGGAAGGGACCTAACTACTGAAAATGACTACGTCC